>JANHAO010017980.1:0-13768 GCA_026873985.1 Saraca asoca
TTGTTGTGGTACAGATGTGTGATCCTACTTGGCAAACAAGTTATCACTTCGCCACAACCAAACTAGACCGAGGGTGAGACGGCCCACGAGCCGACCTTGATAGTATTTCCAAACAAAACAATAGATGACCAGCTTGTCACATGGCATAAACACCCATGCAAACTTGCCATAGCTCTCATGCGACACATGCATTCATTGCCAATATACAGTCAGAAAATCAGGGTTTGCACACCTGATTTCTCATTAGTCGCAGCTCGTATGCGACCTGACTTTCACTTGTTGAGAACAACCAAGTCAAAGGTAGAAAACTAAAGTGTAGCCGATTGGCCAAAGGAACGTTTCATTAATCACCAGAAATTTACATACAACGATGCACAAAGCATCCATTACAATATTTGAAAGAAGAAAAGCTCATACAGTAAAAAGACCTCATTCAACGAGGCAAAATTACATTAGAAGAAGAAATACAGAAACAAAGGGAAAAGACTAGGAGGCCTGGCACTACCATTCCTGCAAGAAGCAGTAGAAAGCCAACTACCAGTCAATGAGCTCCCACCTGCAGGAAGGATAACAATCTCTAGTTGCTCATGCATATTTCCCTCTGGTGCGCCCCTTAAGCCAAACCCAGAGCAATTAAAAAAGTCATAAAAGTCTGTTGGCCAAGCAGCAGCACCACAAGCAACATCGAGGAGAAATAATCTAGGATCAGCATAAGATCCCCCAGGAGTCCGCTAGATGAATCTTACGACGGAGCCACATGCAACGGGCTATCTATGTCTCCCGACATTCTGTAACAGGCCATCCATGTCTCAACAAGCTTCGTCAGAAGCTAAGACACTAAAACGCAGGAGGCTCATCAGTCTCCCCCATTGAACTCCTTTAAGGCAAAAGGAAGGAATTTCTCAGACTATAAAAAGACCCGTTCAGCTGTTTGAAGAACCTAAAAGATATCTGACCTGATCTTCATCCAACGGCCCGAAACAAGCGATGATGTCATGCCAACGACAAAAAATGGAAAACAAAAGAAAGCATGACCTAATGCAGAATGGAATGACATTTGACGTGACAATCCGATTAAGCAAGGACACTGACTGGAGATATGTATCAAGCCTTGGAATACTTACAACTCCTGGCTCGCAAAGCAAATCGAGAGTTGGGGGGCTTATGTTATAGGTAAAAAATGACCTCAAGAAAATGTGATGGACCCGAGGCCAGATTGCCCAGCTCACTAAAGGCACCCAGCGAGCCCCACCTCGCTCATCGCCTAATAGCAATATAGCAGGTAACCCTAAGAGCAGCTCGTCAGGTAGTCTACCATCCTGCTCGAGCCCGCTACCCCATTATAGCAGCACTGAGCTCGCTACAGCAATTCCTGTAACGACCTCGAGCTAGGAATCTTGGCTCGGGATGCCAAGCACCTTACATGGTAAAACAACGTCGACCAACAGATGCAGACAAATGCAAGTCCGTAGCTGACCAGAGGAGGCCCACCCCGCAGCCTATATCCTGCAACAGCCAAACTATAGTCTTTTACTGTCTTTTTCATTTATATCTTGATGTAACTCAATTGCAACTTATAATCATTTTGTCTCGTTCTCTCCTTCCTTAAATAGGAAAGCTTTGTTAGAAAGGAGGAGAGAGGCCTTCTTGTATGCAAATATCCTGTATTAATAGTTCTGCATATTAATAAAATCTCCGCCGTGGACGTAGGGTCCAATGTCGCCCGAATTTAGTTGAACCGCGTTAAAAACACCGCGTCTCCTTTTCTTTCTTCCTCTTAGGCCATTTCCTTCTACACTTCAGAAGTAGCAATTGGATCTCGGAACTCCTCCCATTGACTGAATTTTGGGACCATCCGTACGAATCGAAATCCGACGTCAACAAAACCTTTCAAAATTTATGTGACTGATTGATCTGATGAGAAAGTGACTTTGGAAGCACTAGCAAGCAAGGCTACATCCATAAAAAAAAATAACTCTTAGATGCCTTGGAGCCATGGTTGGATTGTGTATCATCTTAGTCCCCAACAGCATTAGGAAGTTTAATGATAGCAAAGTTATTCAAGGATTAAATATGCTGAAAATTTCACTTATATAATAAATCATACAATAAGATATGTCCACACTAAATGATACTACTACATGCTTTTTAAAGTTTTTTGTGTTGGTTTTTATTTATATTTTTATTAAATTTAAATATGTTCATCTATTACTAGATAAAATGATGTTTCGTCTCTACTTTTAAAAATATGATTGGTTTAAATTATTAAGTGATAACTCAAAGATTGTGAACTCATGCTCATAAATTAAGCAATTAAAATGCTTTTTCGATAAAGTTTAAAAAATTTTATAAAGAATTCAAATTTCCAAATATTCAGCAAAGTTACAATGTACATTGTAATTTAAAGTTGAAATGGAAATATTGAGTAAAGAGTCTCAAACAGCAAGGGTGAGAATGATTTAAATGATCAAGCAAAACCGTCCAATCCAACATGAGTACAAATTGATATCAATCAGTTTCATCATTGAGGTGGTCGGAATCAAGCTGAAAAGCTGAGGAAAAATTTATTCCACCATCAGTTTTGATTGTGAAAGAGTGCTCGCATTTATCCGAAACTAACCAAGCATTTTATCAAGGCATAGATCTTTAAGGGTTCACATGTTGCATGTTAAACTTCTTCATCTATTATTTTATGCAGTCTATTGGCTTGTGTAGTGATCTATTTCACTTTTTCTTGGGATCTTTATCTCATTCTTTCTATTTTTTTTAATTTGTTAATATGTTACTTGTGTCAGCCTAGAATCTACTATTTAAATTCTTTCTTCCAGTGGGTTGAAATATATACACACCTTTTATCACCTATTAATTCGTTTTTGACACTTACACATGTAAGTTAGATATAGTTATCGCTCAACTATTATTATAATGCTTCACATAATATAATATAACTCAAATTAATTCTATTTTCTTTAAAACAAATGAAACTAATTTTATTTAAATTATAGTCCATTTATAATTGTACATGAAGTTGTAAAAAAAATTACAATTTTATGCATATTTTTTACTTTCCTTTTCTTTTTAAACCAAACATTTTTCTATTATTTCAGATCACCGTCTCCACATATCTGTTTTCTTTGCTTCAAGCCTAACTTCTTTATTTGCTTTCTTTTTACTTAATTTCACATCTGATTGTCACTCACTCGTCTTTTTATCTTTTCATTTTTATTCTCATTCTAATTCACTAACTTCCTTATCTACCGGTTGCTATTTGCTAGCCAAATCTAAAACTGATTCAAGTAAGCTATCCATCTCTTCTTTGTTTCATTAAAACCTCGTCTTGCATTTGCTTTGCCTGAGAACTTAATTAAAAATGCGTAGATCGCAATCAGAAGAAAGAAGAACTATGCTACTCAAAGTTCAACCAAAACCATCTAACACGCAACAAATCAATTCCAACCCAATTTGTCAATTCTAAGGTTTGAATAGTCAAAAATGATTACACAATTTATTACCCGATCATTGGTCAATTGGTTTGGATTTTGGCCTAACACCGACCCAACCCGCTCGATGGATCATATCATTACTGAACAAAAAGAAATCCGCATGCTAAACTCCTATCCTTAGGAGATAAGTAGGAGCCCTGTATTAACGAGGGTGGATGCAGTGTCTCAAACTATAAAATAATGGAAGGAATGAATTCAACCACTTAATCAAAAAAAATTTTCACCCTTAATCTTAAGGTGAAATGATTTGGTCATACAAATAATATATACATAGCACACACAAATATATATATATATATATAGTTATATTAATAACTAACTATCCTATAGTGTATTCAACATTTACTATATTAGAAGTGTTTCATCTAACAAATAATTCATTTCAGGATCCTAATCATGCAAAAGTTTGCAAATCAGATCGGATCTAATCACATAGTTGGTAACTCACGTCAATGATGTGTTGAGCCATGTGCCCCCATAGAGATGGTGGATAGTGATAAGAATTATACCACCGAGCTCCACTCTCCGAATTTTATTTATGATAATTTTTTTTAGATTTTTTTAAAAATAAAATTAATTGTGAAAAAAATGGATAAATTAAAACAACCAATTAACTTGATCATTTGCATCATGTTATAAAGCATCAATTTAGATATGTACAAATAAGGTTTAATTGAATAATAATAATAAAATCATACCAGGTGCTGTTCGGGAATCTATTATAACAAATATTTCTTTAGCATGTTCACTTTTTATAATTTTAGCAGAAAAAGGGAGAGAAAATAAAATTGAAGTCTTAATGGAATAATTATAGCTCTACTACTAGGCCAACTGACCTTTTATCATTAACCCAGTTACAAAACTCACACCACAAAAGTCCACTAATGATCTAGGTGTCATTATAGGTTTAGTAGTTTGATTATTTAATTAATTGGCCTAATATAATTAGTTGTCATGACATTCATTTAATCTAATAACATATTGATTAATTAAACTATGGTAGTTCGCATAGTAAAATTTCAACAATCTTCTATTTAAATAACATAGTTCAACAAACAAAAAATTGGATTATAATATGTGGCCATAACAGTGAATGTCAATAACAACAGCAACCATGATACCATTATAACCATAAGGTCTAGCATAAGTACCTAGTAATGTAGATCATCATATTCAATAGAGATGTTAATATCATACATGTCTTAAATACTTATATTTCAATGACCAAAACATAATGTGGAATATGTGAGAAATCAGATATACATATCAAAATGTGATCATATGTATATCTTTATAAAATGGTCCATGCTTTTGCCAAAAATGTTAAAATGAGAATAAATCTCAATATAATAATGAGATAAAGTCTAAATGTTTTCATTGATATGCCATAGAGCAAATATGCACAATCAACAACTTCATATATGTACATATATATATATATATATATATGAAACATATGGCAATATCATTAACATTTCACTAATCTGAAAATAATAATATTTCAATTAGAAATATGAAACTCCTACTAACCTTGAATACTGAAAGGCTTAGCTAAACTCATTCTAGTTACTTGTTCATGAATAAGTTAACATCTAAGCCTTTGGTTAGTGGATCTGTAAGCATACGATATGTGGTAATATGTATACTACTTACATATTTTCTCTCTAACAAATTGATATTTAATATCAAAATAGTTTGTATGGGTAGTACTTTCATTATCATGAGAGAAATTCACTATGCCAATATTATTGTAACATATGGTTAAGGTTCTAGATATGCTCTTTACAACTTTGAATTCAAATATTATATTTATTAACCAAATAGCCTCACAAGTAGCTTAATAACATGTGACACATTTTGTATTCATAGTAGAAGTTGATGTAATTGAGTGCTTGATAGTTTTCATAGTACAACTCCTCCTGTCATCATAAAGATGTATTCAGATATCAACTTCTAGTCATTTGGATAATTCATAAAAGCAGAGTCAAAGTAGCCTGTAACAATCAGATCATCAGATTTGCAATGGGTTAGCATAAAAATTCTTTGTACCTTATAGGTACTCTATAACTTTCTTTGTAGCAATTCAATATTTCTTATCAAGATTATTTAAATATCTCCTAAGTACACTAAACCGATAGCGATATCAAGATATGTACATACTTGAGCATACGTTAGGCTACCAACAACAAAAGTATACATGACCTATTTAATCTTTACATTATTTTAAGGACACTAGGATTTAGAAAGAATCTCACCCCTCTAGAAGGGTGCAATACTTGGATAGCATATAAAATATTTTGAACCTTTTGAGCACCTTTTCAATTTATAATTTTTGAAACAAGCCAAGAAAATCCTGAGATCTATCATGATGAATCCATATGCCCCATAAGAAAAAGGCATCATTAAGATTCTTCATATTTAAAATATATAGATAGTATATGCTTTATCTCAATCATAGAGGACTCATAAAATTGTTCTCAAGGAGAATATCATCTACATAAGATTAGAATAATAAATATGCTTGTACCCAACTTAAAATAGAGACATAATCTACATCATTCTCTTTGAACCCAAGAGAAGCAATAATCTCAATAATCTTGAAGTACCATTGTTTAGACTGTTAATTCAAATTATATATATGTATCTTTTAAATTTACACACTAAGTGTTCTTTACTCATCTCTTAGAAATCATCTTGTTGTTTATACAAATAGTTTCTGGCTAATCACCATTCAAAAAGGCTATTATGTATTTGGTGAAACTTTAGGTCAAAATGAGCTACTATACTATAATAACTCGAAACGAGTCTTCAATTAAAATAAATAAGAAAATATTTTATAATTAGAGCTTTCTTTCCAAATATGGCCCCTTGCCACCAATATGGCCTTATACCTTTCAATCACCACTTAAATATCCTTTTTGGTCTTATAGACCCTCTTGCATCCAATATACTTGTAACTATTAGGTAACTCTATATGATCTTACACATCAGTATGGATCATCAAAACAATCCATCATTGAAGTCAAGTTTGCGCTCCTACAGGTATATCACATAGTTATTAGTAATATCTAGTCTGTAGGCCATTTGAGATTTCCTCAAGGCTACTTTATTTACAGGACTCGGTTCTTTTTTACTACCAACAAAGCATGAAGCTTTCCAATTTTCACAATTGATTTTACCATGTTATAGAAGATCATCGTCTGGATCTATTTGGTTTTTTTTCTTTTAACTAGTAACGATACTAGTTGAATAACAAATTGTATCTATCTAAGAGAGATATCACATGGTTTTTCACTCCCATTTTCTAACAAATGAACAAAACAAGGTCCTTCGATAACCTTGGTGTGTGGATCAAATAATAAAATCTTCTATTTATGTAGTTGTTACAACATCTAACAAAGTAACCATCAATAGGTTTCAGATTAAGTTACTTAATAAATGAATCATATGGCTTCAATTTAGTCTTCCAAGACATGGAAATGCCTAAGACTGGGCTTTTCCCATATAACAAATCATATGGGGGTTTTAAATATAGACTTACTAGGGACTTGATTCATAATATACAACACGGTCTTTAAAGCATCACCCTATACAAAGTCTAGTGAAATCAAAAACACCAACTTGTATTTGATCATGTCTATGAGCATGTTTTCAGGCTTAACATTGCTAGCTTTAATTCCACAATCTATATGAATTAGGATTTCCATCAATTTTATCATATCTCTATACTCATCACCTTTATTATGACTGATGTACTTGGTTTTCTTTCTCTTTTTAAGTTTAATCTCAACTTTAAACACCTTAATAGAATTTAAAGATTCTAAATTTTTAGAGGATATTTCCACCTAGCAAAAAAAAAAAAAAAGATCAATCACCAACAAAGGTGAAATATTAATAACCATACGTAGCACTTGGCTTTATTAGTTTGCCTACATTATTGTGAATCAACTTCAATACATCCAATATTCTAGTCTACTAACCATGGCAAGGAGTATCTCCCTTGACACAATCAAAACACACATAAAAAAGGATAAGTCTAAGTAATGAGAAAAATCTCTTCTTTTATCAAGCACTCCATCCTTCTATGGAGATATGACCTAAACACTTATTCTTTAGCGTTAAGGATCCCCTATTAATTGTAATCCTTTTGTATCTAACTACATTATTGAACTAATGAACTCTCTAATTTCTAAACAACAACTACTTCTTCATATTTATCTCACACTTTTCCACCATTTCTAATTTGACTATTAACTTTTATCACTTAGGTTCCTCTTGTTTCTTAACACGTTGTAATGCAATTGATTGCACCTTCGTTTAACCATCAAGTATTTGATGAAACATCTCACTAGAGCTAATAGAATATCTTGATTTATTATGATATATACTCAAATAAGCTTTCTTACTTCTTAAAATTAGGTTCCATTAGGTGTGATTTATTTCCATGCTCAGCACTCGATTTATGTGAAATAAAGTGAAAATAAAGATTCTTTAATTCTTTATGCCATCTTCTGCCTGACTAATTATAGAAGTTATTTTATTGAAAGTTTATTCACCCTCTTAGGTGTGCTCATAAGGAATTATAATAGTATACCGGTTCTACAATATGCTCACTAATTCCACTGATACAATTTTAAACAGTTTTATCTAGCAACAAAAGGCAATATCTTTTTCGATCTTATTGTACTTTATAATCTTATTAGCTACAAAGTCCATGATCACTTTGGCATTTAGAGAGTTAGAAATGCCTTTTATAATTGTCTTATCCTTAGTATACATCATTACCATCAAGTACGCTTTATTAAAGTGTATTCACTTTTCATGAAGAACCATTGTGCAATGTAGAGTCATCATTTTTCTTTGGCTCTTCCTCTCTCCATGCCAAATATGAAATTTGGTAATTGTCAAATATGATATTAGTAATTTAGCTTAGATATCTTCTACTCAACCTAGTCATCATAATTAGTCTTATTTACTCTTTTCATAGTAATAAATTACATAGGTAACAAAAGATTGAAGAAATAATAATTTATGAAATTGATTATAAGTTTTCAAAATTTCATTTTCAACATAATATCATGCTATAATATTTTCTCAATAACTATGCAATTTCAAATAATATTATATTATGAAACCTGACATGGATAAGACATTTAAAGCTTCATAATATAATATAACGATTAAATGTTACAATCCTAAAACCTAATATGAATAAGATATTTAAAATTTTATAGCAATCTTAATACTCATATTATCACCAACAAACTATGTTAATAATATTACACTGATAGGATCTATATATTACTAATATAACACTCTCCTAAATACAATTCTAAAACTTAATTTTAGTAAAATTTTATACAACTGGTCTCACTATAGGTGAATAAATAATTGCATAAAATTTTATGATATAATATAAGCAAAATTGATTCTCATGTAATTTTACAAATTATATATAACAATCTAGAAAACATTCAAATGTGCAAAAAGTATCAAATTAGTCCACAAAAATTACATACTATAGTATAATATGTAAGAAGCATATAGTAAATTTTTTATATCTAAAAAAATATGAAATTAATGCTTAAATGAATATGACAATAATTACATAAAATATTTTTATTTTCAAAAAATTATAGATACTAATGCAATATGTAGAAAACATATAAGAGAATTTTTAGGTCCAAATAACATGAAATAATTACTTAAATAAATTGGGTAAAGTTTAAATAAAATATTTTTTTCAGAAAAATCTGAAAAAATTGTCACAAATAGAACTTAGAGAGTAAAGCTTAGTAATATAATTTTTATTACCATCCACCACCTCTATGGTGTTGTGTAGCTCTACACATCACTAACGCGAGTTGTCAACTATGTAATTAGACCCGACCTGATTTGTAAACTATTTCAATTCAGTTTTTTTTTTTTGCAAAATTTTTGCATGAGTTTCTTTATCCATATCATTCTCCATCAAAACCCTCTTTCAATTTCACAAAATTGACACTTGTTTGTACAATTGAAAAAATGAAAACTAATTCAAGTTTTGAGAAAAATTTTCTTTCAAGAATTTGAAAATTGATTTATAATAGTTTGAGTTTTCCAAAATTGATTGAAGACTTTTATCTACCTTATCATTATATCAATTAAACATCAATTAATTTGAACAAATACCTTATAATTGAACTAAATTTCAGAAAAGAAACTTTTTGCTCGAATGAATATATAAAATTTCAAAATTCATTTTTTTAACAATATTTATTCCAACTGATTTGTGCCTTTTGCGCAGTACAAACTCTTGAGATGCAATCAGAAATTAATTTAAAAAATTTTCTTTAAATCTCTTGAATTTATGAATTGGATTTTTTGGAAAAAAATTTAAATTACATCAATTCATAATTTCACCGTAAGAAGGTTTGCAGAAAAAAAAATTGTAACTAATTCAGAAATATATTAAGCCTAAAAATACAAATAAATATCATGTTCTTCTATCTATAATAATTTCACATCACAAATTATGGATCACATAAAATTTCAAAAAATAAATCTACACAAATTTGAGCCTTGTAACATGAAAAAAAAATGACTATGATACCAATTATGAGAAAATTGGATAAATTAAAACTATCAATTAACCTATATTTCGCATAATGTTATAAAGCATCAATTCAAATCTGTACGAATAAAGTTTAATTGAATAATAATAATAAAATCTTACCTGGTATTGCCCAAGAATCCATTATAGCAAGAATTTTTTAGTAGGTTCACTACTTATAACCTTGACAAAAAAGAGAGAGAGAAATTAAGACTAAAGTCTTGATGGGACAATTACAACTTTACTAGGATATAAGTAGGGACTTGTCTTATTGTAACCTCACTAGACCAATTGATCCATTATCATTGACGTAATTACAAAGCTTACACCACTAAAGCCCAATAATGATCAAGGCGTCATTATAGGTCCAATAGTTTGATCACTTAGTTAATTGGCTCAATATAATTAGTTATCATGACATTTATCTAATCCAATAACATATGATTAATTAAACTATAATAATCCACAGAGAAAAATCCTAACAAACCATTCTATTGGTCTCTTACATATATAGTTTCTTAAACTATTCCTTGATTTAAGGTACATTGTAATATCAACATATCCATTTCATAATTTGTCATGCAAAGCATTAGTTTCACAAAAGCATATTTACTTACATTTACTGATCATGTAAACATATATATGTACATTTAGCTAATCATGCATTTATTCATACATAGCTCATGCAAGATAAGTATTCATAAGAGAGTTATGGATCCATATTATTAGTATGCTGCCTTCATCATATATTTCATCGTGCCAGTATGTTCATCATACATTTTATTATAAAAATATGATATCTTCCTTATACATTTCATTATACTTACCTGTCTTACATGCATACATACATTTATATACATACACACACACATGGGCACACTAACCTTTTCAAGATAGGAATAAGAAGACATGGTACATTCACCATATATTAGTATGATACCTTCATCATATGTGTGTGGTCGCCATGCCACAAATCATATTATAGACCTGCAAGTTTTCTTACATAATCCTCTATTATGTGTACATAGTTATTTTGTATCCCTAGTCGGGATAGTTCATAATCACAATTAAATTATCTTGTATTTCTATTCTAGCTTAAATTTCATTCATAATTATCTTAACTTTTATCACATCCTACTTGGGCAATTGAGTCAAACATAATCCTATCTTTTTTTCATTATCATGCCTTATACATGCATATAGTTCAGTCTTCACAATCTATTTAAATTATCCTAATCATGGTGTAACTATTCCTAAATTTTAGTTATGCATAAATTATAGGCCTAATTTTAGCTATTACAATTCAACCATCACATAGACTTTAATACATATAGTCAATAGAATTTTTATACATCATATATTAAACAACCATTAGATCACATTTTTTTTGGCCTGATGTAACTAGTAATCCATGCAATTTTATATTAGAAAATTGTTTTGAGTTCTTTGCATATACTACTACTATTACTAATATTTTATTAAAAAGAGAAAACCAGCTACAAGCAGAAACCTCCACTTATCTTAGAAGAGTATTTTTCCCAAAAACATGTTAAAAAAGCCTGCTACCCTAAACAAGAATCGATCCCAAAGATATAGAAAATCTTGCAAACATCAAAGAAAACTAGTGATAACATAAGCATAAAGAAATTAAGGTAAATTAGGCTTCAAGCTAAGTAACTTACCTTAGGCTCACACAGTGATCAGGGTGCACACCAAAATCCCACTTAAGAATGTTTTTCACTCTAAAACATTTTATGGTTGAAAAATTGGATTGTGATTCATGTTCTAAGGTTGCTCAACTTATATAAGCTCCCAAAGGAGTCATATAACACCCTATAAGACTAGATAGAATTAAAACGGACCATATTAGTATAGAACTAAAATTGAGTTAAGTTAGAATTCAAAACTTAAATTAGATTGGAATCACCTTGTAACATCCCCTAAGATTAACTTGACTGGACTCGAATACATGTCTGGTAGACTAGCTTAAAGGCTAAAAGGTTAGATCTTGAGGGTGGACCGATCAATTGATCAATTCCTAAGGGTTGGTCGACCGACTAGTGTCAAGACAGATAAAACTTTATACACAAAATTTAAGGCAACATAATCTTAGTGCAGTTAGACAATCACTGAGAGCTAAAATCCTATTGAAAACTAGTTCTAATGCATACCTAATTTGAAAACATCACTATAAAAAAAATGCCTTTTAACAAAGGTTATGCTTTATTTTAGCAGTGGTTGTTCGAAATTGCCTCCAAAAATTGGTATAGGTAGTTCTCTTGAGCCACACAAAATATTCAGATTTTTTAACAATTAGTGGTGGTTCCACTTTTCACCGCTTCCGCTTTTCACCGCCTCTGTTGTCTTTTTTTTTTGCTACGGTTTATGCTGTAAATATCATTGGCTAAAAAACACAAATAAAATTCCCAATTTGCAAAAGTGTAAACCCTGTGTCTTCTCTCTCAATTCTCTATGTTGTCATCCTTTTCAATTTCCTTTTCGTAGCTGCCTCTGTCATTGTCGAAGCTCTCCGTCTTTTAGTAGTAGCACTACTAACGCATAGCAACTACCCAATCTGAAGGTACGGTCCATCTCTTGCTGTTGATATTGACTTTTAGATTAACAATGATTTTCTTTTAAAAAACAGAATTTTGGGGTCAGTTGCGATAATTGGGCTCAAGTTCTTGTTTATGTAGTGAATGTTTACACATAATGTGGTGTCAATTGAATTTCTTTCATTGGCGTTTATTATTTCTTCCATTTAGGTCCTTGTAATAAAGCATGCCTAGTATAGTGTGGACGATTGACATTATAAAGCTGAAACTTAACTCCTAAAAGAAATTGTGAGATTAAGATTGGTTTAAGTCAGATGCAAAGGTTGGATATTGCTGAATGTAAACAATGTAGCAATAAATTTTTTCATGATTGTGATACCCAATTCCTTTAATCATGCATTCGTAAGCTCTGTTGCTTTCAGTGGTGCATCTCAATTATGAATTTTAGGATAGGTGGATGGACAAAATTTTGAAAGCAGTTAGTGTGTACTTTCAATTCATTCTAGTCTATTTTTTTCCTTTTTATGCTTCATGGGACCCAATTTTATCATGTCTGTTTATGTATTCCTATAAACTCAAACTTCAAGTAATATATTCATCTCATTTATTTCTGCATGTCAGTTTGAGTGTTTGAAATTCCTCTGTGATTATCTCTTCATTCTATCTATTAAATCGAAGTTGAGTTGCTTACGTTCCAGTATTGCAGATCCTCAATGCTCTAGAAGTGGAGGCTGCATCTGTAATGCAAGAACATAAGAACTTTGCATCTGTAATGCAAGCACATAAGAACTTTCACTTGGTTGTTCAAGTTTACATAGCTAAATTGCTACTTCAATTGAAATCAATTCTTGCTGGTTTATTTAATCGTATCAGTTATATTGAACACATTCTTATTTGTTCGTAGCTTATCAAATAACTTCATAAAAATGTTTGCCTCTCATTCTTCTCTATAAAAGAACACGTTAGATCCTGACGGTTCATTATTACACTGTTAGAATAATTTTATGGACTAACATAAATTGTGATTTTATAACAAAACTCAGATTTAATATTTAAGTTAATTATGAGTGTTTTGTTTAATAGCCCAATTATATATATGATCCATAATGTTTAATGGG
>JANHAO010017981.1:0-13769 GCA_026873985.1 Saraca asoca
TCTTTCAGATAGTTAATGAAAACTTCTCTTTTGGCCAATTGGCTGCACTTTGTTTTTCTGACTGCCTGACTTATTGAGAGGGGTCACATATGAGTTGAGCCCGAGAGATCTCATTTAAGATTTGAGAGATACGTCCACATGAAAGCTGTGGAAATTTATTTGCATGAAAGCTGCGAGAAACTCATCCGTATGAGAGCAACGGGTGATCATGATGATTTCATTTTGATCATGGCGAGGTAAAAATCGTCCGTTGCATTTTTAGTTTTTGTAACCACGAGGTAGGCTCAAGGGTCGTCTCACCCTCGATTTTGTGTTTTCGTAGCTGTGAGATAGGCTCAAGGGCCGTCTCACCCTCGAGCGTTGCAAGGTAGGCTCAAAGGCCATCTCACCCTCGATTTTGTGTTTTCGTAGCAGTGAGGTAGGCTCAAGGGCTATCTCACCCTCGGGTGTTGCGAGGTAGGCTCAAGGGTCATCTTACCCTCGATTTTGTGTTTTTGTAGCTGTGAGGTAGGCTCAAGGGCCATCTCACCCTCAGGCGTTGTGAGGTAGGCTCAAGGGCCGTCTCACCCTCGGTTTTGTGTTTTCTTAGCCACGAGATAGGCTCAAGGGCCATCTCACCCTCAGGTGTTACGAGGTAGGCTCAAGGGTCGTCTCACCCTCGATTTTGTGTTTTCATAGCCGCAAGGTAGGCTTAAGGATCGTCTCACCCTCGAGCGTTGCGAGGTAGGCTCAAGGGCTATCTCACCCTCGATTTTGTTTTTGTAAGGTGAAAGTCATTTGCTTGAGATAAGTTTGTGGAGCGATGCTATAGCGAGGTGAAAACCATTCGCTGTAGCAAGTGAGCCGTAGCGGGGTGAAAACCATCCGCTATAGCGGTTATGTGGAGACAAAAAGAAGACTTATGTCTACATAATACTTTGGCCAATCGGTAATTTTCATTGATTCGGTGTGCAACAGTTGATACAGCCAGGCACCATTGGGAAGTTACAAGATTAGAATATGGTCCTAACGGAGGGCTCAAGCTCTTGGGTGATAACTCGCTGAGCTTGCTGAGCGTGCTATCCTGATGGTCTTACCACGTAATCCTATAATCGGTCCCTTCTGATGAAGTCTTCTATGGCATCTCTTAGCATCCGACACTTTAAGGTGGTATGTCCAGCCTCATTATGATAAGCACAAAATCTACTTTGGTCTCTGGATTTAGGGGATGCCCTTAATGGCCGGGGTTTCCCAAAGTCCTCATTATGCCTTTCTACGATAAAGATTCTGTCCTGAGTGTCTAACAGGATGCTATAGCTTTCGAAGTAGTCTTTGGGCCACTGAGGTTTTGCCTTCTTTGTAAGATGAGGAGTGGGGTTGTCGTAACTTTTGCCACCCCTCTTTTTGCTCGCGAAGGGACCACTATGGCCCCCTTTGTGCTTGGGTTCCTCATTCTGAAGTTTTCTTCCCATCTTATTTACTTGGTTGCCTGATCGTAGAATTCAGCGAAGTCTCGAGCGGGGGACTTGTAGAGGCTTCTTATAGCTTGCCGTCTTTATGAAGTCCTGTTGAGATAGCTGTTAGAATACTTTCCTCCGAAGGATTTTCCATGGAGTTGGCCTCGTGCCGGAATCAGGCTAGATAGTCTTTGAGTGACTCATCCTTGCGCTGAAAAATCATTGCAAGGTGGCAAGAAGGCGCGAGTTGCTTCTTCAGTGCCCGATATTGGTTGACAAACTTCCTTTGACACTCCTCCCAATTGTCGATGCTATGCGGGGGGAGGCACCTAAACCAAGCACGAGATACTGCCCCTAGCATGACAGGGAAGACACGGCACTTCACTAGGGGGTCGATCGTCTGGAGGTTTATTTGAGTATTGAACGCGTCCAGGTGATAGCTCAAGTCGCTGTTCCCATCATACAGTGGGATTGCAGGCACTTTGATATTCTACGGGAAAGGTTGCTTCTCAATCTCCACAGAAAATGGTGAGGTCTCCTCATAGCGAGGCTGATTACTTTGATATCGAGGGCGCTCTTCTAGCTATTTCAGCCTCTAGAGAACTTCTTCCATCGCTGGTCGTTGTCCTTCATGATGAGGGACAGAGCTTTCCGCTTGCTGTGAGTCCCCCAATCACTGGTTGTCATGATCGTCGCAGACTTCTTTCTGAGCTTCTTCATGAAGCTGTTGGAGTTGAGCTATGACTTCTTCTTGTCTTTGGGCATTTTGTGCCTATGCCTAAGCAAGCACCTTGACAGTCTCAGCCAACTCTCTGACTGTGTTTTCAAGTGCTGATCGGGACTGGTCGAGCGTATGAGCCTCTTGAGTTTCAGGTGCAGCGGTGTGCTGCTGAGAAGCTGGAGCTATGGAACTCCGAGTCGTTCTTCCTCTGGCCATGATAAGGCTACAGTAAAAACTTCATAAAGCATATGGATCCCCACAGACGGCGCCAAAATGTTGACGGTGAAATCTGATTCGTATGGATGACCCAAACTTCAGTCAGCAGGAAGGAGTTCTGGGATCCAATGCTGCCTTTGAAGTGTGGAAGAGAAAAGATCGAGAGGAAGAAGGTAAAAAAGGGGAACAACACATTTAACGTGGTTTGGCCAAATCCCGACGGTACCGGACCCTACGTCCACGGTAGAGATTTTATTAATATAAAGTGATTTGCAGAGTTTCTGCTTGCAAGATTGTCTGCTTACCAGCTCCCCCCTTCTTCTAACAGGACAATCCTATTTATAGAAGGAGGAGGGGTTACATGCATTAATTACAAGTTACAGTTGTGTTACATCAAATAATAAATGAGAAAAGACAGTAAAAAGGGCTACAATCTGGCTATTGCAGAAAGTAGGCTGTTGAACGGTCCCCCTAAGTTGGCGGTGGACTTGTGTTTGTTGCTCGATGTCCTGAACAGGGAATTCTGGCTTGGAGGCATCGTGGGTTCTACTGTAGCGAGCTAGGTGTTGCTGTAGCGAGAAGACGATCTTGAGCGGAGTGGCTGGTTACTCGAAAATCTGGTCTTGTGATTTCTTTACTGGTCTGTTTCTCGTGCGGGAGGCTGTTTCGCAGAATGTGTCCGAACCCCCTCACAGTGTCGTTGTATTGCGACGAGTAAGGTAGGGCTTGACGTTCGGAATTACTTTGCTATTGCTACTCTCTGGAGCGTGAGACTTGGTCTTCGTTGTACTCGATGGCTCGTCCTTGCGAGGCCAATTTTTATATACAATAGGAATAAATTAAAAGAAGACTAAAAGTTTAATCCTTTTCAATGAGCTTAAGATGAAGGATACTTTAAAAATTAAATTAGATAAGTTAATAAAACTTAAAAAAAAAGTTCTCAATAGTATTATACATAAAACTATTATACATATTTTTAATTTTTATTTATATATTATACTATATTTTAAAATATGTTAGTTTATTGCATCTTCACACGTATCTTTTTTGTCTAAAAATAATTTTTTTTACCAATGATAGATAAAAATTAAGAAATCCAATTGTAAGCGTAATAAATGCAGCTCTCAATATTCTTGAGTCATTTGACTAAATTCAAACAAATTTGACATATTAATTAAATTAACAAAATTAATACGACATGCCAAATTAATAAAATTTATACAGTATTTCAAGAAAAACTTCTTTTTGACTCAACTTTTATATTATTATCAAATTAAGAACTTCTCATAATTTTAGTAATATATTACAATCCACCTCTACTTTACACATTGTTTTAAGTTTGTATTGCATATAAAAAAAAAGACTTATACTTTACACATTATTTTAAGTTTGTATTGCATATAAAAAAAAAGACTTAAATTATACCTATAATGGATGAAGTTGAGGAAACCAATTGTGAGTGCAACAGTGATGACTCTCAATATTCTCAATGTTTATTTTATTTGAATTTAACCATAGAGTTAGAAAATTTTGACACTAGATATATTTCATTATTTAATTTGTTTCAAGCCACCTTTCAAAATAAAAATTAAACCTAAATAACATTAGAAAATGTTAGTATTGTTTTTACGTTAATGAAGTGGTACCCTCTTTAAAGAAAAAATTGAATTTTTGTTACACTATAATTTTTCTTGATTTCAATATTAAAATTTTATGAAAATAGTATTTTTTAATAAATAGTTATTATTGTCAACATATTAATATGTCCCAAAAATTAATGGTTTCTTCAGTCACTCATACTTATTTAAGTCGCATATCACTTCTAATATTATGTAAAATAAGATGAGATATAAAAAATAATAAATAAATAAAATATTTTTTGTTAAAAAAGTAAATAAACAAATTATATAAGATATCAATATAAAAAATAGTAAATAAATAAAATATTTTTTGTTAAAAGAGTAAATAAACAAATTATGTAACGTAATAATCAATTTCAAATAAAAGATACAAATATTCAGATAATTATTTTATAAATAGACGTCATAAGGCATTAATATTTTTCCTACACATAATCAATCTTTAAATTTAAATTCTAAATTATGTAAACCTTACTTTAATGTTTCAATCATATTGTTAAAAATAATTGTTAATGACTCTTTTTAATTATTTAAATTCACATACATTTTAAATTTACATATCACATTTTTCATCCTAAGCTCTAAACTTATTATTTATACATAGGTGTTCGTCTATCCGTATGGCACACAGCCGTTTGGGACGTTACGGCACTGTAAACAAGATATTTAATGATGAAAATTTTAGCCATTTTTTCTAATTTTGTCTTCAAATACTATTAGTAACTCAATATACGATTGATTAAGTTAGTAACTTCGTGGCAACATATTAACGGATAATCCTTGTTTATTTAGTTAAATAAATCTCAAATTTTTGTAGCCAGCCCAATTACTATTCTGATTGAGGTTTAGGCCTTGCAAAGAATTAGATTGGTCTGGCCCAACTTAAATATAATATTTTTAGTATAAATTTATGTGTGTTTATATTTTTATTTTGCTATTTCAACTTAAATCCATATCAGTTAACATAATCTAATAATTATTTATGCCTAAATTCATTTAACTATTATATTTAAAAAATACAAAATATATTAATGTATTAATATTAATTTTCAATCTTAATTTAGTTACAGTAAAATAAAAAATACCTAACTTCTTAAGTTCAGCTGTGGGCTTTAGTTATATAAAATCAGGTTGAGCTGGACTTGTTCAAAGATCCAATGATTCAATCCATGAACATGAATCAAGTGACCAACTTTTGTCATTCAGCTAATTTTTTTCATTCCCTTACAATAATAAATAGCAGGGTAAAGTAACTAATAATTTTAAGTCCTAAACTATAGTGTATCTGTTCCATTGACCATAGGGTGAAAACATTGGTAAAACAAGAAATACCATTGGCCTGTTTGATAACTGTTTTTAAAAACAGTTTTTTATTTTTAAAAACAGTCTATTATTTTTAAAATAAAAAAACCTATTTAGTAAAACTATTTTTAAAAATAATTTTAAAAATTTTATTTTGAAATCCTATTTTAAAAACTGTTTTTGAAAATAATTTTGAACTGTTTTTAAAAACAGTTTTTAAAAACAGAAAAACAGAACAAGTTTCTAAACAGACCCCATAGTTCTCTGAAAAAGTAGACCTAATTATGGATTAGGACATTTGAATAAATCAAATAAGTGTCTATCTCGATTATGGTAATTTGTAATTGTAATATTACTATTATGTTGAACTATATAATTATAATTATTTCATAATTTTATTTTATAATAATTATATTTTTTATATTTATTTATAAATTTATTCGTAACAGTAATTACGATCCATAATTATAATTTAATATTATGATATACGCTTTCTCAATTTTTGAAAATATTTAATTCTCTTAAAAATACCTTCTAAGAGAAGTCCGGATGTTAGTTATATAAATAAATCTTAATAAATGTCACTTTATACTAAATTATATGGAAGAAAGGGTTTTTTTTTTTTTTTTCCATTAAGGCTGCAAGTATAGATAATATGATGATAATGATCAAATGCTTGATCACAAGAGAATGCATATTTATATAATGATTGCGAACTACTAACGCCAATATGACAGAACGCAAAATATTAAACAAGAAGCTCAATTATTGAACTAGTTTATTTTTTTTTTATTTTCTCCTCTCAGGGAAGAAAGATTCCAAGTGGTCATATTATATTTCAATCTAAATATAATTTGTAATTTAAATTTGATGTATTATTTTTATAAAATATGTTATATTATTAATAATAAGAAGTTATCACATCATACAAAAATAATAATAAGAGAGTGTTAATTATTTTTTAAAAAGGAATAAGACGTGAATGAATAATATAATAGCAAAAATTTATATTATTGATACATAAAAAATAAAAAATGAAATCCTATTTCTTCCCAACTTTAGGACTCAGGACACCAAATGCTTTAACGATTAAGTTGACTTATATGTATATTAAATAATTTGATGCATAAGAAGCGAGCTCTTCCAGATATTTATGATCCCCCAACATGTTTTATACCAACAATTTTGCAAACTTATTCAACTTTTGATTCAAAACTTAATATATATATATAGTCCTATTTTGGGAAAAATAATATTATTTATATTCTTCTACAATCACATATGTAAAATAATTTAAATCAAATGATTTTGCATGCCTTAAAATTAATGACATCCATTTTATTTACTTTCTATAATACCTATCGATTATTGGTATTAAAGAAGATAAAAAAAGTTATAATAATATGTGTATTTTAATGTATGCTTGAATACATCATTACAGTATTTAAATAAAACATTCAATTTTATTTATTTAATTTATTCAAACTGAATATTAAATTAAATTGAACTCGTTTAATGGCGATAATTTACCTAGTTCTTTGTTACCTGTATAAGTTGAATTTCCCTGAAACAAATGCTACAAGTTGTCCTATTCAAGAAAGATCTATTATTTATAGCAAAGCGTACACCTGCTGCTCAATGTCTCAGATATCGATGTAACATTAGACCGACTTCTTAGGAATAGCCACAGCCGGTGAAAGAAGTAACATATGTGTCTGAAATAGCCACAGCCGGTGAAAGAAGTAGCAAATGTGTCTGAAAGTGAGTGAAACGATCGTATATAGCGTCGTGTGGAGTTCCCGTATGTTGGGATTCCTTTTAGCATAGCAGTGTTGACCACAGTCTCACGTACTCCCAACATGAGGATTCGTGTCTTTAGATTTTGTTATTTGAATTTTATTATACACATTACTATAATTTAATTAAATCATATATTATTATAATATCATAATAATTAATTATTATATATCAATTAATTATATAATAAAATTAATAAACATATAATGATATTTATGTCATTAATGAATTTTAGTGATGTGAACCTGATCATTGAATTAATGATGATGAATTATTTAACTTAATAGGATTACAACAAGGCACATCCCTACTTAAATTCTAATAAAATTATAGTTGTTCTATTAAGACTTCAGATATAGTTTTCTCTCAATTTTCTCCATTAGAGTTATAAAGAGTGAACCTATTAAAGAAACTTTTGTTATAATAGATTATCGGATAGCACCAAATACAATTTATTATTATTAATTAAATTTATATGTATAAATCAGATACTTTATAAGAGTTATTTCTATTTATCTCATTAAAAATAGAAATATTATCATTTTTCCCTTAATGTTTGAGAAAATATCAAAATCCGCCTTACTTTTTTAGCTATTATCATTTTCCTCCTTGACCTTCGAAAATTCTATCATTTGTCCCCTTGATTTTTAAGAAAATATCAAAATACCCCATGTTGCTAAATTATTTTATTTTATTTTTTAAAAAAATAAGAAAAATAAAAATAAAATAAAAAAGAAAAATTTTTCCAAAAATTTAAAAAATAAAAAAGGAAGAAATAAAGCTTATGTAAAATAATTAAATAATATGTCACAATTAATTATATTATATATTAACTATAATTTCAATAAAAAATAACAAAAAATTTATCAACTTTTTTATTTTTTTTCAAATTATTTAATTTTTGTAAATTTTTTGCTAAAATTTTTAATTTTTTTCTTTTTTATTTTATTTTTTTAATAGGGTTGTGGTTGCTGTTGGAAGCAGCGAGCTGAAGGAGAAAGTAGCGAGCAGGATGCAGAGGAAGATTCTAACCCATATATTAAAGAAAAAACTGATCTTATCTTATACTCTTTGTTAGAGTGAAACGACCTTTAAGCTTACCTCGTAAACGAAAACTAAAATGAAACCGAGAGTGAGAGGACCTTTGAGCCTACCTCGTAACAAAAAACTAAAACTCGCCTGAGGGTGAGACGGCCCTGAAGCCTACCTCACGACAACGAGAAATAAAAATGAAATCGAGGGTGAGACGACCTTTGAGCCTACCTTGTAACGAAAAATTAAAAATCATCCAAGGGTGAGAGGCCTTAGAGCCTATCTCGCGACAACAAGAAATAAAAACAAAGTCGAGAGTGAGACGACCTTTGAGCCTATCTCGTAACGAAAAACTAAAACTCATCCGAAGGGGAGGCGGCCCTAGAGCCTATCTCGCGATAACGAGAAACAATAATGAAATCGATGGTGAGACGGCCTTTAAGCCTACCTCGTAACGAAAAACTAAAACTCGTCCGAGGATGAGACAGTTTTTTCTTTAATATATGAGTTAGAATATTCCTCTGCGTCATGTTCGCTACTTCCTCCTTCAGCTCGCCATTTCCTCTACTCGCTGCTTCCAACAGCAGCCACAATCCTATTAA
This sequence comes from Saraca asoca, assembly GCA_026873985.1. NCBI lineage: Eukaryota > Viridiplantae > Streptophyta > Magnoliopsida > Fabales > Fabaceae > Saraca > Saraca asoca. The sequence continues at coordinate 8,747 of JANHAO010017981.1, forward strand.
AAAAATGAAATAAAAAAGAAAAAAATTTACAAAAATTTACAAAAATTAAAAAAGTTAAAAAGTTGAAAAAAAATTTATTATTTTTTTATTGAAATTATAGTCAATATATAATATAAGTAATTGTAACATATTATCTAATTATTTTACACAAGCTTTATTTCTTCCTTTTTATTTTTTAAATTTTGTAGGAAATTTTTTTATTTTTTATTTTATTTTCTCTTTTTCTTATTTTTTTAAAATAAAAAATAAAAAAAATTTAGTAGTGGGGGGTATTTTGATATTTCCTTAAACATCAAGGGGGAAAATGATAGAATCTTCAAAGGTCAAGGAGGAAAATGATAATAGCTAAAAAAGTCAGGGAGATTTTGATATTTTCTCAAACATCAAGGGGAAAATGATAATATTTCTATTTCCAAGGGGGGTAAATAGAAATAACTCTACTTTATAATATGATTCACTAGATTTCTTGATTTGACTATTTTAATATATCCATTTTTTTCAACAATTGGTATCAGAGTTAAATTTTTTCTTTCACATTATAAAAACTCAAATTTTTGTAATTTTTTTTAATAATTTTATGTAATTAAATTGTTGAAAATCCATAATATATGATGAGAAAAATTATAGTTAAACATTGAATTTTTTTTCTTCCTTTTATATATTGTTTAATTGCATAAATTGATTATAAACTTTGTAAATTTTGAGATAGAATCACGAATTCAATTAATTTAGTTTTTCCAAAAAAAATTGATTTCTTAAATTCAAATAATTCAAAGGAATATTTTTCAAATCAATTAATGATTTGATCTCAAGAGTATGTGATATGCAAAATGCACAAATCAATTTGAACAAATACTATTCAAAACTGAAATTTTTTTGAATTTATGTTTTTTATTTTGGTTACCGAAAGATTATTTTGATATAATTCGGCTTAATTATTGGAGATTTGTTCAAATTGATTCATGATTCTATACTAGAATAATTAGATAAAGAAAAGCCCTCAATGAATTTTTGAAAATTCGAACACAAGTAGCATTAAACTAAAAAATTTTCCATTCAGGTAACCTAATGGAGGTTTAATACTTTTCCTCTTAAAATTGCATTGATTTTTTTAAATGATTTTGTGAAATTGATAAGGGGATTAGTTTTAGATAAATTTGGGCAAAGAAATCCATACAAAAATTGTTTAAAGTATGGCTGGATTGAATGAGTTTTCATACCGAGTTAGATCTGATTATATAGTTAGCTACTCACGTCAATGATATGTGGGGTTACGTGCCACCATAAAGGTGGTAGATGTAAAAAAAAATTTATACCACTATACTTTACTCTCTAAGGTCTATTTGTGGTAATTTTTTCATATTATCTCCAAATAAAAAATATTTTATTTATTTATTGTCTAGTTTATTTTAGTAATTATTTAATGTTATTTGAGCTTGAAAATTGTATTATATGTTTACTGCATATTGAACTACTATTTGTAGTTTTTCTAAAATTTTTTGAAAATAAAAATATTTTATATAATTATTGTCCTATTTATTTGAGTACTAATTTCATGTTTTTTGAACATGAAAAATTTACTATAAGATTCTTATATATTATACTATTGTATGTAATTTTTGTAAATTGATTTGATTTTTTTTTGTATATTTGAATATTTTCTGGATTATTGTGTGTAATTTGTAAAATTATGTATGAATCAATTTTGCACATATTTTGCCATGAAATTTTGTGCAATTGTGTACTCGTCTATCATGGGATTAGTTGCATAAATTTTTGCTGAAATTAAATTTTATAATTGTATTTAAGAGAGTACTATGTTTATAATATATATTCTATAAGTGTAATATTATTAATATAATTTGTTAGTGATAATATGAGTATTAGGATTACTTATCATATTCCTAAAATTTTAAATACCCTATCGATGTTAGGTTTTAGGAATATAACATTCAATCTTTGTGTTATATTATGAAGCCTTAAATGCCCTATCGATGTTGGATTTCATCATATAATACTGTTTGGAACTACATAATTATTGAAGAAATATTATAGCATGATTATATTGAATATGTAATTTTAGAAATTTATGATAAATTTCATAAATTATTATTTCCTCAATCTTTTGCAACCTATGCAATTGATAACCAATTACGAGGACTAGACTAAATGGAAGATATATAGGCTAAATTACTGATATCATACTTGACAATCACCAAATTTTTTATTTAGCATGAAAAGAGGGAAAGTCAAAGATATAAGATGACTCTACTACTACATAAGGGCTCTTTATAAAAAGTGGACACACTCTAATAAAGTATACTTGATGGTTATGATATATGCTAAGGATGAGACTATCATGAAAGAAATTACTAACTTTCCAAATGCTAAAGTGATTATAGATTTTACAACTGATAAGTTTGTAAAGTGTCACGACTCAATCCCGGGCACGTGATCGACATAGCAGGTCACCCATAAGAAATTTACTACAAGCCTGACAATGTACATATAATACCAATGCATGTAATTTACTTCAATATACAAGTATAAATATTATTATTCCTACTGAAAATTCGACAGAGTTCCTTCCATTTTTTGGACACCTGGTCATAAGGCCTTCACAGAAAAACATTAAGGGCTACACACTTATCAGAACTTGTACCATGTCACACAATACAAATGCTTTTATTCAGTGGCCCAGACTAGATATTACACAACCTACTGGGCATCCAGAACTCAAACATATGCAAAATGCATTCCTATCCAACTGCCAAGTCACAACACCAATTTATACCTTTATCTAGAGAGGCTTCTGACTCTGAAAAATATGGAAACGAATGGAGTGAGTTTCACTGAAACTCAGTGAGTAGATAACCCCCTAAAAATCAAGTATATCAATATAAATATATATGTAAATACAAATATAAATATATATATATATACGTAACAAAACAAAAGAAGACTTAGTATGCATTATAATCATACACTCGTCTGGAGTCCAAGGAAAATTCCTAATGACAATTACAACAGCCTAATTATCCCATACCAATCCACATGCTGAATATTTTTGTAGTTGACAGCCCACCCTTATCCCTCCCCAAACCAAGTCGTATGTCGAATATTTACATAGCCAGTAGCCCACCCTTATTTCTCCACCAAATCATTAGATTGACAAAGGATTTTCAATGGATTCAGAATCCCAATTTATTTATTTTTTGAAATAACAATATGCTGAAAAATAAATAGAATATAATTTCATCATATCAAATAAATATCTATGCATGTGTAGATACATACCACCTAACATACCTTGAAATTCATTGAAAACTAGCATTCAGATCATATCATTCAGCAAATCAAAATCATCCAGCAAAACCAGAATATTTCAGTAAACCAAAATCATTCAACAAACCAGAATCATTTCATACAATAAGATTATTTTGAAAATATGATTTATTAAGTAAGACAGATTATCTACTCACCTCCAATGCCGTAACTACACACTGGATTAAATCAGCTAGAATCTCATAGTTTGACATTTTACGAACTCAACAATTTATCAGGAACACATCTGAAGTAGAATAATTGCAAAATCTAAGTTTTTCATTAATTTGACAGATAAGGGTTTCTATGCAATTTTCTTGACATCTAATTAGAGAATCACTACGGAATAAATCTAATGTTCTAGAAATGCTCACCAGGTCTTACTGCACCAACAGGTAGCTCGTCGCCAGTCAAAGTACTATCGACGGCCCCAAAAGGCCAGTGGCTAAACTAGCTGGCTGAACAAGGAAGAAGGAAAAGCTAGACTAGTTGAAGGAGATGACTGAACTATCTGGCCATGAAATCATGCTGAAAACAGGAGAAAGTGCCGAAAGTGGTTAATCGGTACCGGTCGAACTGGAAGTTGCCAAAAAACCTACTACTCACCAAACTTATTAGACAACTAACTCGCTAAAAAAGGAAGAAGAAGAAACCGACAGAAAAGGAAGAAGCCGGTACTGGGAAAGGCTAAAATCTGGCCAAAGATCGCCAGTTAGGCCGGAGAAGGAAGAGAAAGCCGGAGGGAAAGGGAAGATGGAGAGGAAGAAGCCGGACTATTATGGAAAAATCGAGAGAGAGGTGCTAGGAAAAATATCAGCCCAGGGGAACCGACTATTGACTGGGCCGATTTCCCAGAATTTTCATTTTGGCCCCTGAACTTTATGTTATTTCAAGATTTACCCCACCAAAATCCAAAACTTTTCAATTTAATCCCTACCACATTTCAATTTAGTCCTCTTCTTTTCTTTTCTTTTCTTTTCTTTTTAATTAAAAATTTTTAGGTGTTACATAAAGTTTGATAAAGTTGAAAAGGATATTACCTCTTATTGCCAGATAAAATTGTTTAGGATGATGATAGTGGAATTAGTAAACATATCGTGAAATCGATATACTATTATGACCACTCATAAGTATGAAAGTGGATGTAGAAAATAGTCATTTGATTTAGCATATTTTAAAGTCTCTTCTTGTTAAAATTGATATTCTTTAGACATCGTATCACACCCAAGAGGGTGAGTAGACTTTTAGTAAAATGACCTCTATAGTTAGTCAAGCAAAAAATGACGTGAAGAATTGAAGGATCTTTGTGCTCACTTTGTTTCACATGGATTAAGTGTTGTTGATAGTAAAATTTGGTAAGCCCAAATCTTAGTCAACCAATATAGTTTTGTAATCCCCAAACTGTAGGGTATGGAAGCAAATGTAAATAAGAAGTAGATAGAGAGAAAGGAAGGACAATGGGCACCAGGAGCTTTTTAACGTGGTCCAGTAAAAGTCAATATAACCCATATGTCCACGGTGGTTATATTTGTCTTTAGGCTGTAGTTTCTCTGTTGTGTTTAATAGAGTGATAATATAGGAGTTCTTTCACTCTTCTGGCAAAGTTTTTGCATATATTTCTCACTCACTCATTACAATGATTCTTCCCTCCTATTTATAGAAATAGGGAGGGTTACAAGTGTAATTTGATAAATTTGTA
>JANHAO010017982.1:0-13772 GCA_026873985.1 Saraca asoca
AGTACTTATTTTCATATGAAAAAATAATAATTATAATATATATTTACAAATAAGCATAATATTTTTTAATATTTACAAATATACTCCTATATTTTTATTATTTACACATACCCCTCACGTGTCGGTGTCCTATATTTTTTAAAAATATCGTGTCCCCGTATCCGTGTCCACGTATCAGTGTCCGTGCTACATTGGCAAAATGTAATGGTAGGCAGTAGTTAAAATGAAATGTGATGGTACGCAATGATTAATGATAATAGTAATATTGGGTAGTGGTCAATAACAAAAAATTAGTAGTAAAAGATGTTTAACGCCCAACGATAGAAAGTGGTGGTAGGCAATAGTTAATGGTGATAAGTAATAATCAACAACGAAAGGTGATGGTCAACAATGAAACATAATGGGCGAAAAGTGATGGTTAACAGTGGAAGGTAGTAATGAATAGTGATCAACAGCAATATTGGTGGTGGGATGTTATCAACAATGGTAGAAATGGTGGGTAATAGTCAACAACAAAATGTGGTAATGAGCAGTGATCAATGACAATAGTAGTAGTAGGCGGTGGTCAATAATAAAATATGATAGTGAATAATGATCAACAATGATAGTAAGAGATAAGAGAAGAAAAGAGAGAGTGGATTATTTTTTTTTTATTTCTAAAAAGTAACATAGTCCATATTTTAGGTAAAGGAATGATTTCAAATAAGAGAAATTCATTGAGATTAAGTAAGAAAAGAAAAAGGGAGTGGATTTTTTTTTTCAAAAAATAATATAATCTATATCTTAGATAAAGTAACGGTTTGAAATAAGTAAAATTTCTTAAAATCAAATAATAATAGTAAATTTCATTACACATAAATTAAATATATAATAAAAAATATTTTTTTTATTATCATATATATTTTGAAATTCCGTGATCAAATACCTCTTATGTTAGTGTAGGTTTTTTGAGGGTCAAAATAGTGTTTTAATTGAGGGTGTTTTGAGAATCAAAATAATGTTTTAATTTTTGTTGTAAGGCTACATAATTATATATTCAAAACCTGCTAAATATATAACGTCAAAATTCGAAATACTACCATTATTCATGTCCAATTTTTTTAAAGGACACATATAGGGTTGCAAGAATAGTATCGTCCAACCTGTACTGTTCTCGAAGATCTGTACTTGTATGCGAAAGAGGTAGGACTGACGTACTTGTTTGCCCTAAAATGACACCTGTCGCTACTTTTTGTTTGCTCCTATGGCGAAATCTAAGCATGATTACCGACTTCGCATCCTCACGCCACGCCATGCTTTGCCCAGCGTTGTACCATGTAACATGACCTCCGCCCATCAATCAATAAAAACCAATGATGAGGTCCTGACTGTGATTCTAACGTATGGTAAAGAGAAGAGTGCCTTTTTGCATACTTTTTTTATTTTAATCTCTAAACTCGCGTGATAATTTACATTTGAAATTTTTTTTTTAGTATTATTAGAACACTAAAATTTAAAAGTTATTGCTTGAAATAAATTACATTCATCTTTTTTTTAGTTTCGTTTAATTAATTATATTTAATGTATTAACTTTTCTTTTTATACACATTCATATCCTTTTTTTATAACAAAAGATAACAAATTACTTAATATATATATATATGTATCGTCTTAAATTTAAACTCAAAATATTAAAAAAAAAAAAAATTCTAAGATGGCATCAGATGTCATTATATAAAGATAATATCTAAACTTTTTTATTTTGAACGTACACTTCTTCCTTATTCTAGAAAAAATAATTGAAATGAATGTATATTTACAAAAATAGAAGAGATATGAGTGCCATCACACTAAGTGTATATTTGGCATACAAAAAAATTAGGTTTTACCTTTTTAACTTAATTAAATAACTCTTTTTTATATTTTAGATATATTTTGTATACTAGCATTTGGTAAAAAAAAATTTCTTTTAAGAAATTATTCCAAATAGTATATAACTTATTATAATAGAATTTTCAATTTTTTTTTCCTAATTTATTATTCTTCTTTTAGTTAATTGACATTAAATCAAAATCCTTATTACCAATGCTCATTTTTTTTCCTAATATCATACTATTTTCACAAAGCAAAAGAAGGGGGAAAATTTACATATTATTACATATTTAATTTGTACACATTAATTTAACATAAATAAATAAAAATAAGTAAGAAAATAAATAAATATATGATGTCTTAAAATATAATTAATTAAATTTTAGATAATTTTATTTTTATTTTAAATATTTTGATAGCATAAATATATTGTGACATCAAAATAAATATTAATTAATTTACTCATATATAATTTATTGATACTAACATATCCTTGTGTGTTATTTTACATTTATAAATTAGTTCAACAACTAATTTTACTAAACATTTCTAATACGATCAATTAGCTAAATTATCAGTTTTTAACTTTTAGTTAATAACTAATTGCTAACAGTTGACTGACAACTAATAAGTTAGCTGTTAGCTGTGTTTACTAGCTGTTAGTTGAAAGTTGATAACGTAAATAATTAAATTAAAAGTGTTTGATAGAATTAATTGTTGAACTAGTTTATAAATATAAAATAATATAAATGACATGATAATATTAATAGATAGCATATGGAGTAAATTAATTCAGATTTATTTTGAGAAAAAAGTATATTAATGTAATTAATATATTCAAAATAAGAATAAGATTACCTAAATTTAATTAATTATATTTTATGAAATTATATATAATTACTTATTTTTATTTATTTAGATTGAATTAATGGATATAGGCCAAATATATATTGATATGTGGGTTTTTTTCTGTTGCCTTTGTGAAAAAAAAACATGAAAAATAGTATGATACTGAAAAGAATTAAAAATGATAGTTTATAATTAATTAAGATATAAGCTATCAATTAATAAAAAAAGAGATAAATTATGAAAAAAAATAATTAAAAACTCTATTTTTATAAGTTTACATTACTTGGGATAACTAATGAAAAGATAGCCTTTTTTTCTCTAAAAGCTAGTACACCGAACATCTTTAAAATATAAAAAGAACTATTTGACCAAACTAAGAAACTAAAAGTTAATTTTTTTTTATGTGTTAAACACACACCAGACCTCAAGGAAAATAAGTGTCTCATTTGCCTTGTCATCTGTTGTGTTTTGGCAAGTAAAATATTGTGCCATCACAATAAATTTAATGTTAAAATTAAAAATATATATTTATTAAAATATAATAAACAATAATACTAAAATTCTAAGTGATGCAATAATTTTTTATATATGAATACAAATTTTAGAGATTTAATTCTAAGATATAAAATCTTTTCTTTCTTGTATGATAAATACTTTTTTTTTGGTTACAAGTAATTTTGTATTTGATTTTTTTGGCCTAATAATATTAGATGATAACAAAATTATCATTGATATGAAAAATTTTGTTCTCACTTTCTTTTGGTGGAAAATTACTAAAAGGGGGAATTTAAATCATATAAAGGTGTTTTGATATTAAATAATCAAATAATATCATTAGCTAAGGCAAAATGACTATTTTAACAAAAAAACTAACAATAAAATTTAATACAAATTTATATGTAGTTTGTTTCAAAATGAAATGGGAGGTTGTATAAGTTTTCAAATTATAAAGGAGATAAGTGTAACTTTTATTTATTTCAGAGGAGGTCGATGTATCTTTTTTTCTCTTGGCTAAACTCACATCATAATTTACATATGAACAAAAAATTAGTATTATTATATACTAAAATTTAAATGTTATTATCTATTGTATTTTGATAAATAATATATTATGTTATAGCAATAAATTTAATGTTAAAATTTAAAAACTATTTTTTATTTAACAAAATATAATAAAAAATAATACTAAAATTCTAAATACTGAAATAATACCCATACGATGCGATTTTATTGTAAAATATGAATATAATGTGTTTATTGATTTATATAAACTATGATAAATATATAATAGAACTTACATGTAATTCATATTTATAATGGTTATAAAATAATTTGAAAGTATATTAATTATTGTAAATATAAATATTAAAGAATAATGATAATATTCATTGATTTTTATATGAAGTATTTAAAATTTTGTCTTATTATAAAAAGGCACAATTTAATAATAAGAGAGCAAATATTTTAACAATAAACAATAAAATCTCCATCAAAGAATCAAAATTTAAATTGAAAAACTTATAATAAAAGAAATGATATAATTTTAGGAAACTTTTTGATATTATATTTGTATTGAAAAATGATATAATATTAAAATTCTATGATATAATATTAAAATTTCTTAAGGGGATGAAACTTTTTGATACCACAAATTAACTTAAAAAATAAAAATTTTATTAGTAAATATAATTTTGAATAATAAAAAGATATTAAATGTAAAATATAAAGTTGAAGATTGATCAAATTTAAAATATAGAGAAATTTATTCTTCTAATGATTCCCCTGTCATTTTCTTACTAAAATCTGATCAAAACTTAGATTAGCTATGAACTTATTCTATTTGAAATTAATTTTTTTTCATCGTATAATAGAAGGAAAGTTAGTAATGGTAATAATAATAACTTACATAATCTTTATTTAAAGTAAGTTTCTTGCACTAAGATTAGTAACAATTGTCATTAGAGGATTCAAAAAAATCTATCAAAATCAATATTTTGTTAAATTTTAAACTCCACACCTACAAATTAATAACACAAGATTAATAATTTTTAATTAGATAAAATATTTTATTCAAAAAGGCAGGAGAAATCTATAAGTGATCTTAACATCAACATAAAATAAGATATGTAAGTTATTTGTTAAAAGATATTCTATAAAATTTCTAAATTTGAACATGTAATATAAAAGAAATTAGACAACATAATATTTTATAATTTTATAATTGCATATAACGCTAAATGTTCAACAACACATTTTTAAATAAGAAAAATATTATAAGATAATCATAATATATTTGTAGAAATGTCATTTAAATTGATATTAAAGAAATGTAACCCTTTTAAAAAAGATGCAGATGAGGATAGAAACCACTATCGTACTAATGTAACTAAATTAGTTACTAGTAATTTTATTATTTATAAATAATTTAAAATTATACTAACATATTTAAATTAAAAATTAAACATAAATAATATTTTTCTAATATATTAAATGTTAGTTTCATATAACTTTTTTTAATTACTTCAGATTTTAAATAACATTAATAAAATAAAATCAAACAATTTTTTATCTAATAAATTATAAATGAATGTTAGATAATTCTTTCTCTCAATTTTAAAAAATTAATTAAAAATTGATTTTTTTAACTTAAAACTTTTTATTTCTTAATTTTAAAGTACGAGAAAACGTAGCGCCCCCATCTTGTCAACAATTTATTGTCTCAATTAATCAGAACATTGCAGCAGAGGAAGCAACAACCCGAATTTCCTCCTACGTGGCCTTTCCAAAAATGTAAAATAAAATCACGTAATCCAACCAATCAGGACATTGCAAGACAGTAAGCAACAACCCGAATTTCGTTCCACGTGGTATTTCCAAAAATGTAAATCCAACCAATCAGAACAGGGGAATGCTCTGCCTCGAGATCTGTGTTAAGACACAAACAAAGACTGACGGCTTAAGTGCTAGTACGACTAACTCCATACATAAGCTCGCATGTATATTGGCAAGGGGAGGGAGTGGCAGAAGCTTCAGGGGCAAGCTTGCTTCCTTCCTTCTTGGCGACCCTATACAAACTTAAACCCATCATTCTGGCTCTGTTACTGAAATCGCAAAACCCTAACACTCCCTTCTCTCCTATTCATGGGAGAGCCTCAGTTTCCCAAAGCGAATTCGCCTCCGATACTTCCACCCGGTTATGGATTTTACCCTTCGGAGGAGCAACTACTCTGCCGCTACCTCACCAACAAAAACTATGTTCCAAACGATCACCAAAATCGAAACTTCTGTGGCTGCGATTTGATCAGAGAGCTTGACCTTTACGATTATGATCCTTCCGAATTGCCCGATATTGCTTGCTTTTCCTACGGTTATGGCGGAAGGAGGAGACATTGGTACTGTTATACGGTGAAATACGTGAAGGAGAGTAGAGGAAAGAGTAGGAAGGCCCAGAGTGGATATTGGAAGAGAATGGGAAACGTTAAAAATGTTTTGAGTGGTGGTGGGAAGATGTTTTTGGGAACAAGGACCGCTTTCGTTTTTTATTCGGGGAATTCGCAGAAAGATGCGACCATGACTGATTGGACTATGTACGAGTATGCATTGGATAGCCATCGAAACGTACGAACTTGGATTCAATTCTAATAATTTTTTATTATCATTTGCTTTAGAATTCAATTTATTTTCTGAATCTCGAAAGACCAATTGCTGCATACGCCGAAATGTTGTCTTAGTTCGTGTTTTATGCTCAGTTAGTGGTACTTGTATATAGTGTTGTTGATTTCCGGTCCTTTTACTAGAAATTACTTTGGCAGCTTGCTGGTTCTCTGTGTATAGATAAATGGACAAATCTCAATTTAGAATGAATTGTGCAATTATTCTTGTCAAAAACTCGTTAATATCAGCTCAGTACCTTAGTTTGGTGCAAATATTGAACTTTTCATTGACTACTTTTGGTTCAATTGTTAGATTTTCTTCCCTTGGAAAGACATACTAAGGAAACATTATATGTGAAGAGATAATAAATTTGTGATTTTCTGGTGATTTTCTCCCTAAATGGATCACCTACTTACAAGAGCTACTATTTATATGTCTTTGCAGAAACTGAAAGCTTTAGTTATGTGGTGGGTCATATAAATATGCCTTCCTTGTTGAACCATAGGTTTCTAGAAACATATTTCAGGACTGTTTTGTGATATTTAATATGTCTTAGCAGAAACTGAAAGCTTTAGTTACGGGGGTCTTATTAATATGCCCTCTTTGTTGAGCCACAGATTTTCGAGATCATAAATTCATAATCTAATATCTATGGTAAATCATGAGAAATTTCTGTTTCTCTCTTCAGCAAATTGGTAATTATGAACATGGAGAAAGTATTCTGCTTTAATTCACTCATTTATAATTCACTTGGCACTCTGTCAGTTACACCATTCTTGCACTGCATCTTTATATCTTTTTCCTAGCAGTCTTCTAATCATTTTTCAAAAATTATAATAGTTTTAATTTCTAAAGTTTTCCATGTGTAGAAAAGCATAATTGTTGCTGCAAAATGGTTGCTTGTGTTATAATTGAATCTTGAGATGCTTCTGCTTTACCATATACTGTGATTCCTCTGTGATGTATCGGCTAGACAAGATAAGGATGATATCAACCACTCTAGTACATAGGAGACCTTCTAGTGTCTGATTATATTTCTGGGATTCTTACTTGTGAATGACATTGTTTAACGTGTCTTATCAGTGGATGAGGAGCTCATACTTTTATTTCAATGCAGGCTTCTTTTGTCCTTTGCCGTGTATTCACTAAATCTCGTCATAGGAATAATGTAGCAGAGAATGGTCTAAGTTCTTGTGCAGAAGAAAGTGACTTAGCTGTACGTGACATTGGTATTCAGCATGATGGATTCATTATGCCCGATGCTGTTGATGCTAAAACCTGTGATGACAGCTCTGTTGACAGAAAGAAGGAGATTTCAGTATATCCTCTGAGACGTGCTAGTGAATTAGATGAACTTCAGGTCATGGGGGCCCCTGTGACTGTTGCTACTTTCCAATGTCCTCCTAGTCCTCGGGGAAGTCAACAGGTAAAATATGTTCAACTTGGCTCTTCTGATTTCATCTCGTATTGTTGCTAATACATGAATTCCTGAGAAGCCATTCTCTATTATTATTTTTGGTCCCATATTGTCTTTATTCTTGACTTACTGCTGTGGGGGCTTCTGTATAGCGAGTCTTTTTGTTGAAGCCATGTACTTGCTTAGTAATTATGTGGATTACTTCTATTACAAACTTGGTAGATTAGCAATAAGTTTAGTACGAAACAGGGGCAATTTGTCTTGGGAGTCAGACAAAACATTACTATTTCAAGGCTATATTTCTTTACTATATAAAGTTTTTACAACTGATGCATGTGTTAAGTTTATTTGGCCTTGGATTGCTTTTGATAATCAGTTCTTCTATAAAATAAACACCTCAAGTTTGAACACTTTTCAATGTTAAATTGTAATAGAGTGATCTTGAACTCTTGAAAGAGTAACGCTGCTTACAATTTTGCAAATTGGTTGGCCTTACAAGGGTCTCACGTGTTCTCTCATCTGAGAAGAATTGCTGAATTAGCTACCCGTGAAACCCTTGTGATCAGCAAATGTTGCCTAGTTGACCTGCCTTCTGAGGCCAATCCATGTGCAAGTAGCATTGCTATTTACTCCTCTTTTTTTAGGGGAAAGGACTTTTACTGGTTGATAGAGGCCTCTGCCACTTGAGAGTAGCTAACGTGTCATTCCATGTCTGTTGATTTTGTTTAATATTAGGAAAAAAAATTCTAAATTATTAAAACCTTTTTGCCTTGAATGATAATCAGGGAAGGTGTTCTGGACTTCCTGCTGGTGATGCAATATTTGTGGAAGCTGTGACATCTCAGCATCATTTACTTTCCATTCTAGAAGAGGATTTCATAGAGTTGGATGATCTTATATGAACTGGTTGGTTTCAAGACAGATGTGAATGCTAATGCTAATCTCAGTATAAATATTAAGTAGAAACAACTGTATCTGAAATGGGTTATTAACCCAGAAAAAATATAAAAGAAAGAAGGGATATAGAATAATTAACCTTTTAGCCATCAAATGAAGAAACACACTTGCAGATGCGGAGTGGAGGCACATGTTATGGAAGGATCACTATGCATATCAAGGTTATAATAGATCATTGTAAATTACACTCTTGAACTCTTCTTGAGAAAATATTTAGAAAATCCTCCTTGGTTTGAACAGGCGGGTTTTTCACCTAAGCCTAATGAAGGCAATTTGCTCCTGCAGAATATGTATTGCATTGGAAACTAACATGTAATTTGTACAAGTACGGGAAGTTTCACTCATCTCTTTATGCTGCCATTTCCCCCTTCCTATATGTTTTATTTCTTGTTAGCATATTTTCTTGGCATAGATGCAAATTGGCTCTAAACATGAATTAAGGATCTCTATTTAGTGTCAAACATAATGAAAACGTGTTGTATATTCTCCGTGGCGTTAGATATTGGATGAGGTAGCTTCAACTTAAGAAAAAAAATTTATCGGTCCTAATTCAGTTGAAGTAAAAAATTCGAGCTGCGGGATGCCCTTGCTTTCTCTTTTTCACGTTTGCTTTTCATAAAGCAGGGAAATTATCGAATAGAATCCTCTGTTCCTCATTAAGTAAAGAGAGTCACTAAAGACAGGAAATTAATCCTTATGTTGTCACTTGTGATGACTTCTATGCCGACTAGCCGGCCACGGCTTCATTGACAACTTTAGTTTCTGAGCCCAATCCTTTTACAAAGGAATAGTGAGGGTTCCATCGAAAAGGTTTTTTTTTTAAAAAAAAAAAAAAAAAAAAGGCCAGAGCCAGAACCCAATAAAATATATAACCAAGGAATGAGCTAAATCGTTGGATGCTTTAGGATCCTCACAATGAATAGTGGGGTTCGGCTCCAAAAAAACATAAATAAAGTGCACTTTTTTTATGCTATTTTCTGGGACATGTTTGATCCACTCTTGCTCTTTTTCTACTATATTTGTCTTCTTTCTATCACTGGATACTCTCTTTAACATTTGACATAACAATTTTATGTGCACGGCAGTCAAGAATAAATCAGACATTTATCAACCGATGATTTCACATGAAGTACCTCTACAATTGGAGTGTTAGGATTCTATATAACTATGATATAAGAAATTAACATTTGGAAGAACGTTTACTACTCTTAAGTCCTTGACATTTAAGCTGATCCATTATTTGAGCAAGATAACGTGTTGCTGCTGTTGTAGCCAAAATGAAACTTTCTAAGGCTTCAAACATAAATGGTGGGTGCTTATGGCCATTCAAGTGGGTCAGTGTGCTGCGAGTGAGCTGTTTCCAGGTCTACTTGGGTTTCAGATGTGTGACTTAATATTTACCAGTTGGGCCAATATGTTGTTTTTGATGGCCGGTTTCTTTCAAAGAGAGGCCATTTCTGCACTTAGCACCTTTAGTTGTGGAAGATGTGAAGCAATCTTTGTTTAGTCATCTCACCATTTCTTGTATGCAATTATAGCCTCTGCCTTTCCCTCTGTCCCTTTCTTGCATTTAGCTCTATAGACCAAAGATATGAAACACAGGGCATGTGCATAATCATTACAATATATATACAACTTACTTGCTAATGCGAGTGGCCCAGTTTGTCATCTTTCAACTTATAACCCCATGCCTCTTCCATCTCCACATTTAGTGGTCGTTGCCCTCTTCATCCCTTGTTCTCGTGATACAATGTTCCATCATTAATTATTTCTTCCTATTTGATTTTGTTTTTATTTTTAATATTTTTTTAACTTTTCAAAATTAATTATCCCACCCAATTGTTGAGGGATAATAAATAACATGCAATACCTTCCATTTTTTTTATCTGTGACTTTTTTACACTACAAATCTTAAATAGTGTTTTTAAAATATAAAAGAAAGTCACCACATCAAACAAACAAGATAAATACACATAGTAAAGCAAAACTTAGCCCTGGCAATCAACTAATTGTTAATTGATTATATTAACAATTAGTTAGTAATTTATTATATTAATCATTTGTATAAAAATGTTTAATAAAATTAGTTATTTATATATAAAATGATATATAAAAATATATGTGTTGATGTCGAAATTTGGTTCGTGCAAAAAGTCTCAAAATCCAACCAACAGCAAGATGAATTTTGGGATCCAATACTGCTTCTGAAGTGCAAAGGGAGATGGTTCAAGAGGAAGAAAGAAGGAGAGACGCAGTGTTTTTAACGTGGTTCGACTAAATTCGGATGGCACCAAGCCCTACATCTACGGTGGAGATTTTATTAATATATTGAGAAATGATTTTAGCAGAGTTTCTGTTTACAAAGTTCGGCCTCCTTCACCTCTTCTAACAATGCAATCCTATTTATAGAGGAAGAATGAGTTACATGCATTAATTACAAGCTACAGTTGTGTTACATCAACAAATAAATGAAAAAGACAGTAAAAAACTACAATTCCACTGTTACAGAATGTAGACTGCGAGATAGGCCCCTGTTGGTTGGTTGGTTGTAGACTTACGTCTATCTGCATCCGTCGCTGATGCTACTTTACCATGCTAGGTGCTTGGCGTCTTGAGTGGAAATTCCTAGCTCAGAGTCGTCATAGGAACTGCTATAGTGAGGTAGCGAGTTCAAGCAGAATGATTGGCTGCTTGACGAGTTAGCCTTTACGGTTTCCTCGCTGTCTCACTGTTTAGTAGTGAGCAAGGAGGGGTTCGCTTCGTGAGATGATATCGAGACGACTTCATTGTGTCGTTTTCTGACGGAGGGTGAAGCAAAGCTTGTTGGGCACTTTTAGCGAGGCGAGAGGCTTGGCTTTTGCCGTGCTCGAGGCTCGTTCTTTCGAAGTCACTTTTTGCCTATAACAATATGTATATTTTATAAGTTATTTAAATATTTTTTATTTTAAATTTTAAAGATTTTTCTTCTAAAAAATATTATTGTAATTTGTTATTTTTTTAAGAAATAAATAATTATAATTTATTATATTTATTAGATTTTTTTAAGAAATAAATAATTATAATCTATTATTTATTAGATTTTTTTTAAAAATAAATTGTTATAATTTGTTATTTTTATTAAGAAATGAATAATTTTAGATAAAAAAATAAGCTTACTATTACTATTAATTATTATTATTATTATCGTTGTTCATATTGTTATTTTTTATAAGTTGATGGTAAGAGAAAAGAGATAGAGGATCAAATAATATATTTAATACATATGAATTAATTAAGAAATGATTTATCATAAAATATATTTCATGCATATTTCTTATAATGATCTTTCTATGTATCAAAGGCAAAAATGTTAAAATAAAATTAATAAGAGATAAAGATATCCTTTTACATCCTAAATATGAAATAATTAATTAAAAAAATTAAATTTTTTAACTTTTTAAAATTAGAGTTATTTATCAAATACTAAAAAATAATTGATTGATTCAGTGAAATAGTAAAAACCATTCAAATTAATTGAAAAGTTATTAAAAAGTTGTTTAGCAAGTATTGGAATTCCCTGATTTTTAAAATTTAATGTCTTACTTGTGTTTCTCTTCTCATTCTCATGAATTATAAAATATTTTATTCTTAAGTGAAAAAATGTCTTGTTGTCTCGGGCTTTAACACAATTTTTATGAACCTAACTGCAGAAGTAAGTAGTATTAATTGTGTGCCTCGCTATTTATGTCTTTTCACATTAACAATTAATCCACGTTATTAATTATTTCAAGGAGATTTGTGTTTGGCTTCTTTGACAAAATTATTACCAAAGTGAATGGATATCTCGAGATTAGGTGACCATCAAATTTCAAATTTTTAACAAGAAAAATGTATGGTGGATACTCGAATCTTGTCGGTTGTCAATTATTTATTCCTACTCTTTATGTTGTATAGAAAACTTCTGGCGTTGAGATTCATTGTCGTTATCATATTGAATTTTCAATGATTTTATTTGTTTTCCAATTGAAGCAAATGGGCAGATTCGAAGGCATAAAAACAAAATTAGTGAAACGGAGGAAGATGAAAAGCAAAGTAACCCCATTTGAAATGAAAGGGTTTGGTCGGATTGAAGACTAAGATGACCAAATATGTGAAGAATATAATGCCCACATGAGCGGTAACTTAAACAAATAAATGAGAGAATCTGATGGTTGAACCTCTTAGTCCCTCCATTCAATGCTAAATCTAAATTAAAGAGAAAGAAAAAAGGTTCTGGTGGAACCTCCCAAGGTACCTTGCATTTTTTAGGTCCATATATTCACACCTCTTTCAAGCAAACTATAAATCATAGTTAAATTGGCTCTCTACCAACACTCCTCCGCAACTAGTTGCCTAAGTTTCTATCTAAATTTGTACCGACACAAAAATATTGTGACTCCATCATGTTTCATTTTTACTTATGCCGAATGTAATTTGTATGTACCCAAACATGTAAATATGTCAAAAACATAGATCCATACATAGATAGTCAAATTTTACAAGAAGAAACAAGCAAGCACCCTGATTTGATATTTTATTACTAAAGCCAAGTGTATATTCAAATAGAATTGTAGGGTCAAAAATCACAGAAAGAAAAGAAATTAAAGGGTGGGAGGGAGGTTGCATGTGAATGAGATATTAGAAGGGAAAAGCAAGAGTTGGAAACAGAAGGCGGGGGGGGGGGTGTGGGGCTGTGTTGGGAGAAGCCTCTTTAATTGATACATTACTCTCATTTATTATCTGTTTTGCTTTTAGTGAATTGTTGGAGGAAGAAAGAAACAGAGAAACACAGATGAATTATTAGAGAGAAAAAATCACAGGAGAATTCAGCTATTTGATAAGTAAGCGGCCAAAATACGGAGCCTTTGGCTTTGGCTTCTATTTTTCTAGACTAGATACCAATATATGATTTATTATTATTCATTTCTTTGTTTGAATCTGCTCTCTGTGGAGGCAGAGGCTATGACTTTTGTTATTTATCTTTTCTCTTGCTTTCTCTCTCCTGACCTCTGTGGGCTATTTGGTA
>JANHAO010017983.1:0-13803 GCA_026873985.1 Saraca asoca
CAAGATAGGATTCATTACCACTCTTCGGAGTTGATATCCATGGCCACTCAATGAATTGGTTTGACTGATTAATCCTTACAAGGTTAAATCGAGACTCGAATGGAATTTGAGTGCTCGGATTTGTATGAGTCAAATAATTCATGAGGTTGAGAAGCTATGATTGGTTATAGAGGTTAACTGGCATCCATACCTCTGATTGATCGAATATTGATAATGAAGGGATTGTATTATACACTGTGTGCATGGAGATGTACACTAAGATCAGCCACAAACAGGTTGTCATTGTCGTTGACTCCCTCCGAAAATTAGGTAGCTATAATGACTTGCTAGAGTCCGCTTATAGCTTAAAGTCCAAACGTGATTAATTTAGTGAAATTGATCAAAAAATTAATCGAATTAATTTTGTATGCCTTCAAATGGTTTGAAGGGAATTATGGACTTTTGCTAATATTTCGGGGGACCTACCAGGTCACACGCATAACGAAAAATATGAGGAATGGCTAAAATTTGGACATTTGGATGTCCAGGGACCAAATTGAAAAGAGGCCGAACGTTGTGGGGCAAAAATGTGATTTTTGAAAACCCCAAGGACCTGCCAGTAATTTTGGAAATTGCTTAGGGTCATTTTTGCAATTTGAGGAAATTGCAAAAGGGGCAAAACGATGCCATTTTACCCAAGATATTTGGCCAATCGATTTGCCCATTTCGGGCATACGAACCGAGAGGACCCTTCGTCTTCTTCTCTAGCGTTCTTCGGCCTCCTCCGCTGCTTCCACTGACGATTTTGGTCCCACGAGCTTGAGAAGCTCCCAACTAGCATTGGACAGCCTTCCTTTCTGGCGTGGACCTCCGATTGGGCAGGTACGTTTGGATCGGGAACGAAGGTGATCGTTCGGCTTCCCTCCGCCTTCCGCTACGATTTGAGCTGCTTCCAAAGGTTGGTTGAACTCCCTTTCACTTCTAATTAGTTGTTTAAGCTCACTACTAGCTAGATCTGGGATTGGATGTTTGGTTGGTTGCAAGAAATTTTTTTGAAATTTTAGACGATTTTGCCCTTGGCCGGCTGAACGTTCCTTCAATCACCCATCCCAAACCCTCTACCAAAAGATGAAGGGTAGAGAAAGGGAAAAAGAAGGCCACTTCTTATAAGTGAGTTGCATCGAGAGCTGAGGTTTTGGAACTTCTCGATAAGCCTATCTCCAAGACGGGGGAGTATGTCGAGGCCCTCGTCGATAGCATCGAGACGATTTTGGGGTCCTGCGACAATATCCAAGTGCTGGAGGCTGAGGAGTTCACCCTTGGAAGGCTGGTGGGCTACACAGCTCATCTTAACTTGGTGGTAAGTGAAGTCTCTTTACTCTGGTTCTCTGTGCCTATTCCGTAATCTGACTTACTTTTGCTCTTTTAGGGCTTGTTGACGATGATGAAAATAGATAAAGCACTCCAAGGCTAAAACGAGGAGAGTGAGGGTTTCGAGAGCAAGCTGGCCATTGCTTCTGCTAAAGTGCTGGACTTGAAGGAGAAGGTCAAGAATGCTAAAGCTACTTTATCTCATGCCAAAGTGGATGCAAGGCTGATGTAGTGAATCTTGGCTTAACTGCCAACGACCTGGCCAAGGCAAAGATCGACTTAGAATTGCTCACTTACCAAGCCAGGCATGCAATGAAATTGGCCGAGATTATAGAACAATGAGCTAGATTAGTAGAGCAGCGGGCCAAAACAGTAGAGCAGCGAGCTAAGGTCGTTGAAAAGGAGTTGGAGGCAACCAAGCACGAGGCCGCTCTAGCAAAGGAGGAAGTTGCTAGGGTCAAGGCAGAGACCGCTTCAATGGTAAAGAGAGTGAAAATCAAGACTTGTGCTGCCTTCTTCTATACCCTGTGGAAACAACACCCGGAGTTGGATTTCTCCTTCTTCAGCCCTCAAGCCATTGAGGCTGTTGAATTCTATAAGAGGAGGGCTACTTAGGCTGGTTCTTCCAGGAAGAAGGTGAGCTCTGGCGTTGAAGCTTTTCCTGTTGGAGGCACCATTAAAAAAGAAGGCGATTCTCAGGTCGCAGAAGCTACTGATGTCCCTGTGGTGGATGTTCCTGATGTTCCTTCCCTTGGTCCCCATCCTTAAGAGGGTCCAAATCCTGATGCTCCTTAGGCCAAGAGCCTTGTAATTTTGTTTTCCCTTTTAGATTTTGAAATGTAACCCTTAAACTATGCATGAACTTATCCCATTAAGGATTAAATGAACTTGTTTCTCTTTAGTTTATATACTTGGGTATGTGAGATGATATATTTTAGATCGAGGATGAAAAGTCTAACAAATCGCTTTAGCAAATACTTACATAATAGACTATTTCTCGTGTAGAACTTTATTGAAGCCTTTATTCTATACACAAAAATTCAAAAAATTACAAGAATATTTGCGCTTACTAATTTTTACGAACAATGGGGGGGGGTTTTATTGGTAATATAGGTGAAGATGTTCAGCGTTCCAAGCTTGGGGAAATTCAGTTCCTTCCATATCCGCTAGATGATAAGCCCCATTGCCAATAACTCTTTTAATGAGGTATGGGCTTTCCCAATCGGTCCCAAGGTCCCTTCACTAGTTTTTTGTGCTCTTGGAAGGACTAGGCGTAGAACGAGGTTGCTAGGTTTATAGTTTCAAGCTTGCACCTTTTGGTTGTAATACCTCGCTACGTGCTGTTGGTAGGTCGCGATTCTAAGGCGAGCTTTCTCCCTCATTTCTTCTGCAAGATCCAGATTTGTGGTGAGCAGTTGATTGATATTTTCTGGATTGAAAGTGGCTCTTCGCTGAAACACTACTTCAAGTTTTGTGGGAATTATTGCTTCACACCTGTATACCATCGAGAAGGGGGTTTCTCCGGTGGCATTGCATATTGTGGTTCTATAAGCCCACAATACCTTTGGTAGCTCATCCACCCATACCCCCTTTTTGGCTTCCAATTTAGCCATCAATATTCGCTTGATAATCTTGTTAACGGCTTCAACTTGCTCATTAGCCTACAGATGATCCACGGTTGAGAAGCTTTTCGTGATCTTTAAGTCATTACAGAACTGGATAAACTGATCACTAGTGAATTGGGTCCCATTATCGATCACGATCTGCTAAGAGACCCCAAATATGTAAATAATGTTATTCGACACGAAACTTTCGATCTTGGCAAAAGAGATCTCAGCAAGCTCTTTTGCCTCTGCCCACTTGGTGAAGTAATCCACAATCACTATTGCATGTTTGCAATTGTCGTGAGCCGTAGGTAGAGGTCCAATTAGGTCCATGTCCCAGATCGTGAAGGGCCATGGACTGACCATTTGTTGTAGGTAGGCTGGTAGAGCTCGTGAGACCTTCGCAAACCTTTGACACTTATCACATCTCCTGACAAGGTCGATAGCATCCTGCCTCATTGTGGGCCAATAAAACCCCTGCTGGAGAGCCTTTAGAGCAAGGGGTAGTCCCTTGGCATGATTTCCATAATGCTCCACGTGGATTTCCTCCAGGATGGTATCACAGTCACTGCCGTCAATGCATCTCAAAAGTGGGGTTGAGAACCCTCTTTTCTACAACATGTCGTCGTAGATGCAGCACCTAGCTACTCGAGCTTGTAGTCATCGCACCTCGAGCTTATCCTTCAGAAGCTTGCCATTTTGTAAATAATCTAGGATTAGGTTCATCTAGGATCCTGGTGCCTTGATAATTGCCATTGCAACATCATTTTACTTAATGCTCAGGGACGAAAGGGTTTCAACTGGGAGCGCCCTCAAGAAGTTAACATCTTCTATTGTAGCCAGGCGAGCTAAGGCATTAGCATGTGCATTCTGAGCTTGCAATACCTGGTTAACTTCATATTGCTAGAAAGAATTTAACGATTCTTGGACTTTTTGGAGATATTTGGCCATCCTTGACCCCTAGGTTTGATATTCACCCCTCATGTGGTAGACTACGAGTTGTGAGTCACTGAAAATCCTTAGTCTTTCAGCTTGTACCTCCTTGGCTAGCTGCAGCCTAGCTAGCAGTGCTTCATACTCGGCCTTATTGTTGGTAGCTTGGAAATTGAACCTCAAAGCGTAGAGGATTTTATGTCCCTTTAGGCTTATAAGGAACACCCCTGCTCCGGCCTTTTGATTGCTTGATGACCCATCCATATATAGCTCCTACCATACGGCCTCTGAAGTTTCTACTTTTTCTTGCATAGGCCTTGTGAATTCCACAATAACGTCGGCCAAAGCCTGCCCCTTGACCACCGTCTAGGCTTATACTCAATGTTAAACTGGGTAAGCTTAATCGCCCATTTGAGTAACTGACCTGAAGCATCTGTCTTTTGCAAGACTTGTCTAAACAGAAACTGGGTGAGAACCTTTATGCTGTAGGCTTGAAAGTAGGGTCTCAGCTTCCTTGATGCGATGACCAGGCAGTAGGCGAGTTTTTCCATCAGTGAGTATCTTGTCTCAGTGTCCAGCAGTCACTTGCTTACATAGTAGATAGGGAGCTGAGCTCCTCACTCTTCCTTCTCGCATTAAGGCTACACTATGGGTGTATTGGGACATGCCTAAGTATAAAATCAGCTTCTCGCCCTCTTTTGGTTTAGATAAGAATGGAGCTTGTCCAAATACCATTTGAGCTCTTGAAAGGCAACCTTGCATTTTTACATTCATTCAAACCTCTTCGCCTTCTTCAGGATATCGAAGAAGGGGAGACAATTATCTATTGCCTTCGAGATAAATTTGCTGAGCGCTGTGACCTGACCATTCAAGCTTTGCATATATCTGGCCCCAACGGGGGATCACATATTTAGGAGAGCTTTAATTTTTTTTTGGATTTGCTTTGATCTCCCTGCTATTCACTATGAAGCCGAGCAACTTTCCCAAGGCAACTCCAAATGCACACTTGAGTGGGTTCAACTTCATTTAATATCTCCTCAGAATCTGGAACATTTCATCCAAATCGTGGACATGATTGGCTAGAGCTGTTTGGATTTCACCAACATGTCGTCTACATACACCTCCATTATTTTGCCAATTTGGTTTCTAAACATCATGTTTACCAACCGCTGGTAAGTCACTCCCACATTTTTAAGCCCGAAGGGCATTACCTTGTAGCAATATAACCTGTGGTCGGTGATAAATTAGGTGTGCTCTTCATCTTGTGTGGCCATCGGGATTTCGTTACACCCCAAGTAGGCATCTATGAAATTGAGGAGTTCATGTCCTGCTGTCGCGTCTACAAGCTGGTCAATCCTTGGTAAAGGGAAGCTATCTTTTGGACAAGCTTTGTTCAGGTCAGTGAAGTCTATACACATCCTCCATTTCCCATTTTTCTTTTTCATGAGAATGGGGTTGGCAACCCAAGTAGGGTAATGGGCTTCTCGAATGAATTTGTTTGCTAGTAGCTTGTCCACTTCTTCTTTCAATGTGGCATAGTGCTTGGTAGTCATTAGCCTTCTCTTCTAGCAAATTGGCTTACACTGGGGGTCAATGTTGAGTCTGTGCAACATAACCCCGGGGTCTATGCCTACCATATCTTCATGGTTCCAGGCAAAAACATCTAGATTAGCCTTGAGGAATTTGACCAACTGTGCTTTTATGTCAGGTGGCAAGTTCTTTCCCAACTTGAGGCATCTCTCTGTATCCACTTCACTGACCTTTACTTCCTTAAGCTCTTCAATAGGCCCGGTAGCTCATTCAACGTCTACCTCGCAAGGGTCGAGGTCGTAACTAACCCTTCTGGTGTTCATAGCTTAGGGTTTTCCCCCAGATACCATGCGTACCTTCTTTGCCTGTGTCTCGAGCTTGACTGCCTCCTCGTAGCAGTGTCGGGCAATTTGCTATTCTCCTCGCACGTATCTAACTCCATTCGGGGTTGGGAATTTGATAGTTAGCATCTTTGTAGATGCGATCTCATCTAAGTCATTCATAGTAGGTTAGCCCAGCACCACATTATAGGCTGAGGGGCAATCTATATCAGAAAATCTACCATGACAGTCACTTGTCGGTCTAGATCACCCAAGGTGAGCAATAATATAATTTGACCTACTGGTACTATCCCGTCTCTTATGAAGTCGTAGAGGGGTTTAGGGGAAGGATTCAACTAGCTCATGCTCACACCCAACTAGTCGAAGCATCCTTTGTACATCACGTTGATGGAGCTGCCAGTGTTAACCATTATTATCCTCACATCAGCGTTGCCAATCTTGGCATGGATGACTATCGCATCATTGTAAGGGGTATGGATTCCTTGTGCATCTTCTTTTGTGAACATGATGCCTTTTGAGGTTATTCTGGCTTTCTTGGTTAGTCTCTCACTTTCCACATGACTCGTAAGCAAGACATGGCCTGCTGCCCACACATAGTGGTCACGTGACCTATTCGAGGTGCCAACAATGTGAGGTCCACCATGGATAGTGAAAATGGTCCTTAATGAAGGCGTTTCCTTGTGTTCAAGGGTCTGTTGTTACTGGCACTGCCCTGATTGTTGGGGATGTGGGGGTCATTGTCCCAAGGGTCTCACCATATAATCCCTCAGGCGTCCTCTCTTAATGAAGCCCTTGATGGCGTCTTTGAGTACCCAATAGTCAAAGGTGTTATGCCCAATCTCATTATGATAAGCATAAAATTTGCTTTGGTCTCTCTGTCTGATGGAAGTTCTTATAGCTTTGGGTCTCCTGAAATCCTCATTATCCCTTTTAGTCATAAAGATTTTGTCCGGGGTATCTGACAAGACAGTATAACTGTCATAGCGACCTTGACATTGTGGCAGCCCATTTTTGGCCCTTTTCACAGCCTAACCTCTAGAATTATCTTTTAGGCTTTCCCTGCTACTCCCGCTACAAGCTCTTTTCTTGCCCTGGTTGGAGTGCTTGCCTCTTCTTTTCAGTTAGGCTTTTTTGGACCAAAGGTTTCTTCCCGTCAAATTTCTTTGGCAACACGTTCATAGAATTTGCCTAAACTCTTCACCAGGGACTTATATATATCCTCATATAGTTTCTTATCCTTGCGGAGTCCCGCTGAGATAGCTATAAGGACGCTTTCATCGGATGGGTTCTCTATGTTGATGACTTCATGTCAGAATCAGGTGATATAGTCCTTGAGTGATTCATCCTTCTGTTGGAAGATTGTCACTAAGTGGCAAGATGGAGTGAGTTACCTCTTTAATGCCTTATACTGGTCAAGGAGTTTTGCTTGGCATTCCTCCCAACTTCGAATGCTACGAGCTAGGAGACTCCTGAACCAAGTACGTGGTATCTCTCTAAGGGTGGCAAAAAAACACTTGGCACTTCACCAATGAGCTGGAGGTCTGGAGGTCCATCTGGACATTGAATGCATCCAAATGGCTATATGGGTCACTATCCCTATTATACAGCAATATGTTGGGGACCTTGAACCTATGAGGAAGGGGTTTTGTTTTGATCTCCTTAGTGAACAATGGCCTTTCCTCGTAAGGGTCTTGGCTGCTTTGGGTTGTAGGTCTTTTTTCTAACTGCTTCACCCTTTAGAGTAGTTCCTCAATGACAAGGTCCTGAGCCTTGGACCGATGACTAGTGGTTCACTAGCTCCTTTCATCTTACTGACCGTGACAATGGCAGTATGAGGTTCTATGTCTTCAGCTATGCTCACGACCATGAGAGTGACGGTTCGACCTATGCTTATGGTCCGTCTCACTGGAGCTCTCTTCTCAACCCGAGCTCTCACACTGATGGTCATCTTTTTCATCCTCGTGAACCCTATGGACTTCTGACCTTAACCATAAATTTGATGAATGAATGGAACTGGCACGTTGGCATTCACCTCTTATGGGTTCTTCATACTGAGGCCCTGGTTGCTGGGGTCATTCTTCCAGTGCAGCTCTCACTTGTCTTTGTGTAATCTGGGCTTGTGCCTGGGCCAGAGCTCTAACCATATCTACCATCTCCCTTATAGTATTTTCGAGGGCTTCCTGGCATTGATGCTAAGTCTAGGCTCCATTAACTTCAAGAATGGCAGGTTGGTGTGGAGTGGGAGGTGCCATGCTAGCTACTGCACCTGGTGTGGGGGTAGCAAAGTCCCGTTGAGGTTGTGTCTGACTTTTAAGTTGGCCAGCAGATGCTCCCATGCTTCAAGTAGTTTTTCCTCTTGCCATTACAGATGGAACAGTTTATCAGGAATGAAGAAAATGCAGTGGGGGCCTCCTTCTAGCGCCAAAATGTTAACGGTAAAATTCAATCAATGAGTGTGAGTTCAGTATTACCCCGAACTGCAAGCTAGAAGAGTGAGTCAATGGAGAAGAAACCAAAGAAGAAAGAGGAAGAATAGCAAACACTGAAAGCTTTTATCGTGGTTCGGCTAAAGGCAATCGGCCCTTACGTCCACGTTGAGTTGTATTAGCTCTTTTATGGAGGTTTGCCATTTGGTTCAATGGAGATACACTGCTGAGTTACAATTCCAATAGAGTGTCTGCATGCAGTTATTTTTCTATATATTTTACAATGGTCTCCTCCCCTATTTATAGAAGAGGGGAGGTTACAAGTGTAATTTAATAGATAGTAAAATGATTATTTTTGCCACATTGGCCGATAAATGCTTGACGTTTGGTAATCAATGCTGAGTAAATCATTGTCAGACTGTTGGGGTTGATGTGTCGATTTTGGAGGTTAACCTATCGATTGGAAAAAATGTGCCATCAGCTAACGACTAAGCTTCTGTACTGGGGCTCAGCTCGCTATCATAGTGACCTGGGTTTGAGTTGGATGACCTGCTTGTCATGGACTGGTTTCACTGCTGAGTCTGCTTGGGATAAGTCTATTGAGGGGCAGCCTGGGCACCACTTCCTACTCAATGAGTCGGTACTTTCCTCAATGAGCTGGGCTTCCACGTTGACCCCTTCCTACGTCCTTAGTTTGCGAGTAACAAGCTAGCATTTCGCTAAGCGACCTTTATTGTCAAGTGACTTAGGCCTCCTCTTCAGCTAGGCCTTGCTTCTTATTGGGCCTCCTCTTCAGCTAGGCCTTGCTTCTTACTGGGCCTTGGCTAGTTCATTTCAGGTGATTCGGGAAATGCTCATAACATTCACCAAGTCTTTCATTCATCCATTTACTCTCTTCAAGGAAGTCCCTCACATCTGTATGGTAATTTCTCAAATTTTACTATCGATTCCTCTCTTCTTTTTCTTTAATTTGATACTAAAATCATATTAATTCATGAGGTAAAAATTGAGTTATGAATTTTTGAAGCCAATAGTTACTATTCCTAATACTATTCAACCCATGAAGCCACATGATTTTTTGGTATTTTAGAGCTTGAATTTGTTATTTCTAGCTTGGTTCTTTGCAATGAAACCATAATCTAATAGTAGTTGGCTGTTTGATGGAAGAAAAACCTTGAAAATTCTAAGAAACTAATGTGCTCTTCTTTCTTGTTCTTGAAGAGTATTGAGAATCCTTGTCGATTTTGATTAGATTTCTTATTTCTAGTCTCTAAGATGAGTGATTCATACATTTCTTGTGAATTATATTATATTTGTTGTCTGAAATTCTTTGATTGTGGAAATAAGTTGATAAAAATGAGTATTTGTAACTATACGATAAATTTTGAGTTTGAATAGCCTTATTGATATAATGGCTAGATTTTTGGTGAAAAGGCTGGGTTTTAAGAGTCTTTAAATCCTCAAGATGTGTTGAATTGAACTCCTATGCTTTGGTGTAAGATTCGAAGTTGTTTCCCCTATTTTTCTATTATTTTCTATGTTTTTCAGAATTCACGAGTCAAATCACCACTTTACATTGTCCCCGTGATCATGCTTGTAAAGGTCGAGTTGTATTGTGTCTTACTATTTGAATTGGAAATTGAACTAAATCCTTGCAAGTAGAATTGAACAATCTTACCCTGTTTTTCAATTCCAATGGTGATCTTGATCATGTGTATAACCTAGACTACCCGAAGATTTTCAAATTTTGGCAAGTAGACTCACATTTTGAATTGGATTTCTTCGAGTCAAATCAAATCTTTCTTAATTGATTCTTACGATTTTGATCACGATTCTATTCAAATTTCAACCCAAATCATGCTTGCGATTCTAATTGCACCTCTAGAATTTTATACTCTTTCAGCCCGAGCCTTCCTCTTTCCAAGATATCTTTCATTTCTTTAAGTCTAATCTCCTATGGTTTCTAGTTGACTTGAATATAACACTTAATAAATCCTAATTGAACAACTCATAAGCAAATATCAATAAATCTAATACTTGTTTATGCATTAATATTATGGTAATCATTGTGGTAGCTATTATGATAATGAGATAAAGAACATATGTTTGTAATTGTGATGGAATGTGATTCATGTGATCATGATTATGATTGAATGAGTGTGGTGAAACAACTTTTGCGAGTATTGATATTGTTTTACTTTGAGAGTTTCTACATGAGACATAGGATGGTAGATGTCATAATGAATAATGTGGATGAAATGTGATAAAAGATATATGATTAAGATTGTGATTGAAATTTACATTTATGATATAATTGTTATGAGAATGATGCCATTGAATGCTTGAAAGTTCTTATGAAACTTGAGATGTGATTGATGAGATGAGATGGGAAAAAATGAATCAGATCCTAGATTTGTGCATTTTGATAAGATGAGTGGGATAAGGTTGGCTTGGAGGGATAAGGTTGGGATTGTGTGGGATAAGGCTTGTCTAGAGTAACAAGGATATTTATGATTATTATTATGTATTTTACTTTTACCTGCATTATTATTTTATGGAATATTGAAATGTGACATGATGAGATTGAATAACGTAATGATTAAAGATGGCAACTTAAGGTCGTGAGAACCCTGATTAGGTATAATATGCTATGGATAATGTGATGTAACATTATTCTGAGGAGGTCTTTGAAACTTAATGACTTGCTTATGAAACTTGATATGAGAAATAATTGTTGAGGTTATAATGTTGATGTATATAGATGTTGTTATATTGGATAAATTCATTAGTTTGGTATAGATTATCTCACTGAGCCCCTGACATATTCTTCTATGGATTATTCTTTTCAAAATCTCAAGACATTGTAGCTAATCTTCCCTTTGAAAAGTAAGCACGAATAGTGATCCAATGGAAATCACATTTGACACCTTTTCCACCACTATTTCAAGTCGTCCACTAGGAGTCTTTGAAATTATAATCCACTATATAGTCATTCTGAATTTAGTTAGTTGTAAAGTACTGCATGAGATAAAGATCATATCCATGGAACCACCAAATGTCCTTCCTATGATGGTAGATCCTTTAAGGATCAAACCATCCTATAGCCATCATTAGTAATACATTTGGGGGTTGTAGAGGGATGATTTTTATCTCATGTAACACTTCACATTTTGCAAGGTTTAAGATTTTGATATAATGTATCTTGATTTCATATACTCCTAATGGACTATCAACTGTAGTGGTGAATGTATTAGTTGTGATTTCCATTTATTGATTATCCATTTTACTTTTCAATAAGGGAATTGATCACTAATTCTTGAGTATCTGAAAAAAAAAAAATCCACAAAATAATGAATCTGAAGCTCAATAAAATAGATAGTACCAAACATCTGAATTTATCACACAACAAAAGCCATACATACATACATACACATGCATACATACCACAAACATATATATGGTACTTATATCATTTCTATAAAGATTTATAGGGTATTCAAAGACTTACCAATGAGATAATTCACCTTAAGCATTTCTCAGCACATTTAGGCCATTCTAGGCAAATTTTGGCTCCCATAACCATATGTCAATATTTCAATTTCATGATATCATATTTCATCATGACATGTATCAACAATATAAAATCATGTAATAGACAACCATAATTCAATTATAACCCTCCTTTCCAGCCATAATCCACACAAACCTAGCCTTTTCCCTTCAACACCTGCCTTATGCCCCTCCACCATATTGGAATGCGTAGATCTAGGATCCAATTCATTATTTCCCACCATAATCCATCATTCTTATATCAAGCCTCAAAGGCTGCCAAGTATTCAATCATTCCATTCTATAATGAATATCTCATTACTTTCATATCAATATATTTCATCATCATTCATAACATTGTGTATCATTTCATGTCTCATATACATAATCAAGATTTGCATCATATAATCATTCATTGTAAATGATTATAATTTCAATAACAATCATAACTTCACAATATCGTATTTCCACAATCATGGTCATTCGTTATCATCCTTATACTATCTTGTCTCATAATAATTTTGATTTATAAATCCATTGATTGGGTGTTTTTTCATGTACCTTAATTTAATTCATGGGTATTACTTATGAATTACATTTTTATAATCTTTTATTTATCATACTTGGATTATTTGGTTTTATTATGAAGGTAACTTAAGGAATTTAGATAAAAATTGGAAAGAAGTAAATATTGGTTAATATTATGGAACTTACTGAAAGTGCAATTGCGATTAGAATCGCTGAAGAAAATGAGCATGATCTTGATTAGAATTGGAAAACTTCTTTTGTGAAAAGCTCGATTCGACTTGAGGATAGTGTAGTTAAAAATATGAATCTACTCGCCAAATTTTGAAAACTTTTAGGAAGTCTGATTTCAAACATGATTGGAATCATGATTAGAATCGAAAAATAGAGTAGGGTTGGTTGATTCGAATTGTAAAATTCTAGTTCAAAATTCAATTCAAATAGATCAATAAAAACTATTGGATTTTTGCGAGCATGATTGTGGATTTAGTTCAAAATGGTGTCATTTGACTTGCATGAGTAGATTTTGCATATTAATAGCAGAAAAACTAGGGAAACCATTTCCAACACAAAGACACTTTATAGGATCTTATTAACCTATGTTTTTGGAAGCATAAACAAATACAAACCTATTTATTTCAACGTCATACTCATTAGCATTCTAACAATCCACTTAATCATCAACTTTCATCATATCATCACAAAATCCATTTTTTACTAGCTTGCACCACAAATCAACAAATCTCAAGCATGAATCACATTATAATTCATAAGAATGGTGAGTATCACTCATTTCAATAGTTGGAACACAAAAAAATTGTAACTATTTCACAAAAATCTTCTATACTCTTCAAAATAAAATAAAAAAATAAGAGATATTAGCTTCTAATATTTTTTCCAAAGATTTCTCTCATTAACTAATCATATATGATTAAATTATGATTCCTATATCATCAATAAAGCTGTATCTAACAAATTTGAGCTCCAAAATGTCAAAAAATTTGGTTTAATTCATGGGTTGAACAGTAGTAACATGAATAATGATAGAAAATTTCAAAAATTCATAAATCAAGTTATACTCAATAAATCAATATGACTTTAGTGTCCAAATAAAGATAAAGATGAGAGAATTTAACAATAAAAATATGAGAAAATAACAACCAAAATTAAGAGCTTACTTAAAGAGAGAGAAAGTGAAAGCTTGAAAGAGAAAATGAAATGAAGTTTACATAGGTTGTGTGTGTGCAGGAAGGCTAAATGGAGATAGAGGACTGGCTAGGTGATGTATGTTTTAAATATCCGTAAGTGCATGACATAGTTATAGCTAGTACCGGTAAATATAAGTCGATCCCACAGAGAAGTTAATATTAAGTACTAAAATCTTTATAACTCGATTATCCAAATTTCTTAAGAAAAGAGAAAGTACTAAGAAATAGAAAATAGATAAAAAAGAATAAAAAAAGAAAATTTAAGAAAGAAAGAAAATAAAGATGCAATTAAAGAAGATATCAAATGTAAAAGGCCTAGGATTAGGACTTACCTCAC
>JANHAO010017984.1:0-13789 GCA_026873985.1 Saraca asoca
ATATGCAACTCCCGATCCACAAAGCACACCGAGAGTTGGGGGGCTTATGTTGTACACTAAAATTAGCCTCGTGAGGACAAATCCCCAAGGGAGCAAAGACCAGTCCTCATGCTTAAGCTTTTTGAGAACTTTGGTCAAACCAACAAATAATAGCAATGGCAAAGAAATCATAGGTGCCGAACCTTACCTCGCTTGCCACGTTACCACAATGCTGTGAGGCACAGGCCAATGGGCCACATTTCAGCAACAACATGAGTTAGCGATAACAAGTTCAAGGATCAGTTCAACAATCGCTACACTCACACTCGTTGCAGTAACCCTTGCGGCTTCTCCAGAACCAAGGAACCTTCGCTTGAGACAGCAAAGTGTCTTGCCTGACGTGGCAATAGCTACAAGCCTATGCTGTCGGCCTAAGGAGCTTACTTCCACAGCCTACAATCAGACTATGGTCTTCTCACTGTCTTTTCTCATTTATTTGTTGTAACATAACTATAGCTAGCAATTAATATGTGTAACCTCTCCTTCCTCTATAAATAGGATTACTTTGTTAGCAAGGAGGGGAGGAGGCCAATCTTGTAAGCAGAACTCTTGCAAAATATCCAATATTAATAATATCTCCGCCGTGGACGTAGGGTCCGGTGCCATCCGGATTTAGCCAAACCATGTTAAAAATCTCTCATACTCTTCCTCTTGACCACTTTTTACTACACTTCAAGAGCGACATTGATTCTCAAAATCCACATCCCATTGGCCGAAGTTTTGGTCCTCTGTGATGAATCAAATTTCGACATCAACAGATCCCAAGGGAGAAAAATGAGTGGATAGATGCGTTAGTTAAACTAACTAGTGCCAAAGCAATAATGAATAACAAAACAATCACCCAGAAGACATTGCAAACCCCTTGTATGCATGAGGTAATGTGCACAGAATAAGAAGAGTCATAATTAACCCTAATCATGATGTTCTTCGAGGAAGGGCAATTACCAAAGGATAAAAGAGAGGTCAGAAAGGTTGATCGAAAAGTAACACACTTCTTTGTGGAAGGGGTAGTTATATAAGAAGAGTTTTTCCCTCCTATCATTGTGGTGCCTCCAGCTAAGTGAAACTAATTACATTTTGATAGAAATCCATGAAAGCATTTGTGGCTCCTATTTGGCAAGAGTGGTAGTCATGCTAAAGGCCGTATGGTTAGGATATTTTTGTCCAAAGATGAAACAAGAAGCCTTGGAACTAGTGTGAAACTATGAAAAATGCTAGAAATTTTTAAGAGTCCAAAGGCAATTGACTCTTAAACAAATGTCTATCCTTACCCCTGGGTCATTCGACCAATGGAGGATTGATTTGCTAGGTCCTTTCTCAACGGCTCCGATTAGTTAACATATGTGGTAGTGGAAGTTAATTACTTTACCAAATGAATAGAAGTCGAACCACTTGCAACCATAACATCAGATAACATACAAAAGTTCATTTAGAAAAATGTCATTTATAGGTAACACCTCTATAAATATAAGACTTGATATAGGAAGCTTGCTAACAATTTCTTTTAGGTATGGCCTTCTTGCCATGATCATATTAGATAATGGGAAGCAATTCACCAGTGGCAACTTCCAAAACTTCTACCTCAACTATACTCTCCTTTATGCCCCTATTTGTAGTGATACAAGTCTCACATATCTTAATATGAAAATTAGGAATCAAGCAAAGATTTACTTTGGTTGAACATCCCTAATCAAATAGGCAAGTTGAACTAGCAAATAGAATCACCTTGGAAGGATTGCTCAAAAGACTAGAAAGGCAAAAGGAAGATGGGTTAAGGAGTTGTTAAGCATTTTATGGTCATACAAAATTGCTGTGCATTTAGCTATCGGTGAAACCTTGTTCGTGTTAATGTATAGAAGTGAGGTTGTGCTCCCGATAGAGCTTGGGCAATGCGTTGATCGAAGAGAGCAATATAAGTAGCAAAGGAACGAAGAAAAGAGGAGAGAAAAATTGGAAATGCTAATTGAGACAAGAGAAATAGCTCAACTCTAAAATGAATGCTACAAAGTGAAGATCACAAAGGTGGCAAACAAAAGAATAAAAAGCAAAGCATTTACAAAAAGAGACCTAGTTCTATGAAGAGCAGATGGACCATGAAAGATACAAGCTAAAGGAAAGTTGGCTATCGTATGGGTAAGGCCATTCAATATACAAGAAAGTCTTCTTAATGGCACAAACCATCTAGAAACTATACAAGGAAAACCTTTTCCCTAAACATAGAATGTAATAAATTTGAAGCAACACCATGCATAGATATAATCATCAAAAGTGATCCCATGTAGCCAGTGTAATGAAATAAAGTGAACATTTACACCATATATGACTAAAATCCAAGTAGACCCCTTGATCTAGGCAAATCCCGTGGTATACTCAAACTCCAAGTAGATCCCTCGGTCTAGCAAATCCCATGTATATTTAAAATTTAAGTAGATCCCTGATTATTAAGATCTCAATAACCTTATTAATATCTAAATTAAATGGATCCATTCAACTCAGATATCACAATAAAAACTAAGAGGAAGGGAAAAGAAAGAGCCAATAATTGAATGCAGAAAGACATACCAGAATCTCAACATTAATCCTTCAAGTTGCAGCCCCTTGGACTGATTACAATTTTTAGCCTTCCATGGAGGCTGAAACTACAAAGAAAAATGAAGAACACATCCTACCCTAAGCTACCAGAAAAACTACTTCTAAACAACTACCAAACCGAATTGGAAAACAACTTCTCCTAAATGGTCTTGCCCGGGTAGAAGAAAGAAGGCAGCTGCAAAGTAGGGAGATAGGAAATGATGGCTGGCTGGTGTAGTCTGCCACTGCCATTGCATGCTGGCCTATTTTGTAGACTACTTTCTCTTCTTTTTTTGCTCTCTTTTGTGTCTCCAGCTGCCTGAGTGTTTGCTGGGTCAAAGGATGGTGAAATGGGCTTGAGATCCATGTCAATTGGGGCCTTGAAAGTCCAATTCTGCAAAGCCCATTTTCGTAGCATTTATGGCCCTAAATTGCATCACAGTTTAGACATCCAATTTGATGTTTTTAGCTCAGTAAATCTTCATAGGAATTGTGGAGTTATGTGTTAGATTCCATTTGGGCTTTGTTTCACCTCATTTGGACCTCTGTAGCTCAAGTTCTGGTCTGCTGAATGTTCAAAGGTTAGGCTGCCTAGACAGGACTGAGATAGCATTCTGATTCTGACTTGAGCTCCAATTTTGGACCACCAATTTCAACTTTTTTAGTCTTGATGAAAGTTATAGATATCTCTCTTATCTTTCCTACAAGACAAGAATCACATCAATTAGATAAGTGTAGCTCAAGATATAGCCAGATTATAGAAACTGCTCAAAATGGCCAATTATGAAGAAATTTGTAAAATGAAACCAATTGACTTCACATTATAAAAACATCTTAACACAGTTGGAAGTAAGCAATTTTGGACCTCAAATGCTAAGTATGAGGACAAATAAATTCATGAAATATTATGTTATCAATCCCTCGATCCTAGTAGATCCCTCGATATACTCAAAATTTGAGCAGATCTCTAAGTCTAAACAGATCTCCTGGAATACTCAAAAGCATAAACATGCCCTCAATGTTAACAAAAGCACTAAATCTAATCTTGTAAAATGGCATTTGAACATACTCAAAATGAACTAATTGATTAATATAAATTTAGGTGTTTGACAATATAGTAAAGGTCACGAAACCCGTTGGAGGCTCACCTTGGTAAAAGTCGAAGGGAAACAATCCATTGAAAAAATTAAAGATACAAGGATATGAGAATAAAGTAATTTCATTAATTTGGCTAATTAGCCTAATTTGTACACATCTAACATAAAAAAAAAAAAGAGAGACTACAATAGTGAAGAAGCATAGAGTCTTT
Source organism: Saraca asoca (assembly GCA_026873985.1). Classification (NCBI taxonomy): domain Eukaryota; kingdom Viridiplantae; phylum Streptophyta; class Magnoliopsida; order Fabales; family Fabaceae; genus Saraca; species Saraca asoca. Next base: position 3,920 of record JANHAO010017984.1, read on the forward strand.
ATAATAAAACCAACAACTGGAAGAACCAATCAACAACTATTAGTAGAACCCAAGCAAAGTTAATCTTGGGAGGAGCCCTGTAAAATTTCATCCAAGGTCTTGCCCAGGTTGAGCTTAGTTAGGTTGTTAGCATTTTTTATATTGTTAGCACAGTATGTGACTGAAAACTTTACTAATATGATTACATTGTTATCATAATTACTATTGGATTTGATGTTGAAAACAATTTGTATCTGATCAAATATTTTAGTGATTATTTTTTTTTTTGCAGGATCAAAGTGCATATGATTCAAGAGATCCACAACTACATTTAGCAATTATTTTATCTTGTATAGGATCTTTTGTAAGTGAAATTCTAGTCAAACTTGATTCAAATAAAAGTCTTAAAATTGATAAATTAAGGTAGCAATAAATCTCTTGAAGTGATTTAAAATCAAATATTTTTTAAACAAGTTTTTTTAAATGATCTTCCACTAATGCAAGTTTTATAAAAACCATTTTACACTGTGTGAATTGATTCACAAATCAATTGATACTAAAGAACTTGTGAAAATCTATTTGAATCGATTTATAAACAAAAATTTTGAAAATTGTTTTTACCAAAGGTTAGGATTTTTACCTAAATCAATTCCCTAATCGATTCACTACCTTTTACAAAAAATTGTGATTTGATTCATCAATTGATTCAATTATGAACAATCATTATGATATTCATTAACGAATCAATTTGCAAATTAATTCACTACTTGGTAACTGCTACGAATTGATTCACAAATCAATTCAAGGACTAAAAATTAGTTATTTTTCAAATGTCAATTATAGCAACTATAAATACCCCTACTAACACACTTCTTTAAGAGCAAAAATCTCAGAGCTATTTGAGCTTAACAAGATTCATTAGTACCTCACTTTATCTAATCAATTCAAGGATCTTTTATCAAGTCTGAAGAGAATTCACAATTAGATGTTTTAAGATCTTCATCTCAAAATTTGGTATTGTATTTCTTTACCTATTTCTTGATTTTAAATTCACAATTTCTAGGTTGATAGAAATTAAAGATACAAAGGAAGAGGTTGGTTTTCCCTTTGCATCTTATTTGGTTATAAGGTTGATTATAGCTAGTTGAAGGTGTATTGAATTCTTTGTACATCTCTAGGTTACGAGGTTGATCATAGTCTGATGAGATAAGAGAATTGTTGTATCTAGGTTAGCAAGAGCCCAGTTTAATTATTATGTTATAGGTTTTACAAAAGCCCAATGTAAATCTTGTTGTATGAACTGGATGTTCAGGAGCCCAGTTAAAATCCTATTATAGTTAATAAAAGAGATCATCCGATTAAGGATTGATCTAGTCGATGTAGACTTTAACTGTGATTTTAGTTAAAGTTGAACCACTTTACAAATTGCAATGTCTTTATTGCTCTTTAATTTTCTTTATATTTTGCAATTTTACTTTATTGCATAATTGTATTCTATTATGCTGGAAATTCTACAATACTGAAACTGTTTAGTTGCTGAATTGAAAGTTTCACTTCACTCTCATATAATTTGTCTCATTTGATTAATTGACTTTGATATTCAAAATTAAATCAGTCACTCTAATTAAGATATTGATTACCTAATTAGCTTCCTAATTCAAATATGAAAAGTTATTTTCATTAAGACTTTCATTTTTACAATTCAAAAAGAATTCAATTTATTTTTAAAGAGAGTATACAATTTACAAACGTAAAAAAGACAAGATCATTTTGTTACTCTTGATATATTTTTGGGACCTAAAGTTGGTGTTAGAGCTTTAGGCTCTTGATACTCTCTTGTTTTCAAAGAGAAAATGGATTCTAGTTTTACATTGTTACCTAAATGTTCTTCTTTATACAAATCACTTGGTTTTAATGGACATCACTACACTTATTGGAAGCAAAAGATTAGAGACTTTATTGAAGCAACTGACATTGATATGTGGGAACTTGTAGAACATGGATATGATCCACCTAAAACATTAATTAATGGAGTTGTAAATCCTAAACCTAAGTCATTATAGACTGAAAAGGAGAGAAAGAGATAGCTCATTGCCTCTAAGGTCAAATGGATTATCTCTAACTCTCTGTCCCCTAATAAATATAAGAGAATTTCAAACTATATCACTGCTAAATAGATTTGGGATACTTTAGAAGTAGCACATGTAGGAACTACACAGCTTAAGGCATCTAAAGTGCATGTATTAGTTTTTGAGTATGAAATGTTTGAGATGGAAGAGGGTGAATCAATCAAATATCTTATTCAAAGGTTCACTACCATAACTAACTAACTCTTGTTACTTGGAAGAAAATATGAAAATGCATATTTGGTACACAAAAGGTCAGGGATCTCTTGTTAAAGAATGGCAACCAAAGGTGACTGCCATAAAGGAATCACTTAAGATGGGTATGCCAACTATATAGGAGCTCTATGGAAATCTAAAAAAACATGAGCTAGATTTGAAGAGCTATAAAAAGAAAAAAGATGACAAAAGAAAGAAAAATCTGGCACTTAAAGTTGCAAAAATATCTGATGAGGAAGAATTAGATAGTGATCCAGATATAAATGATAAAGAAGATATGGCCTTGTAAAGCAAAAAGTTGCAAAGGATTCTTAGAGAAAAGAGGAATAGAGAAAAGAGGAAAATAACACCATAAAAAAGAAATAGAACAAAATAGATCAAGGAAACTCTAGTGTTAGCACTACATCTACCTATTTTGAATGCAAAAAGCCTGGACACATTAAACTAGATTGCCCAATTTACCTAAAAAGACAGCTTGAGAATGAAAGGAGAAAAAGAAAACTGTCCTATAAGAAAGCCAATCTAGCTATTTGGGAAGATAAGCAGATTGATTCAAAAGATGAAGAGAAAGAAGAAGAAGCCCTTCTTTATCTTATGGCAAAACTGGATGATGATGATGAGGCATTTGGTAATAAGTCCTTATTTTACTCTAAGGATGAAATTAATCCCTATGATGAGTATAATTCTTTTGATGATTAGGAAAGTGATGAAGAAATTGATGATGTATGCATTGAATTGTATGATTCTTTATTAAAATCTAAAAATGAATTGAAGCATGCTAAAAGTGAAAATGATAGCTTGCTAAAGAAAATCAGTAAATTGGAAAAGGAAAATAGTGATTTGAATATCCTAGCAGAAAAACTATTGAGTGAGAGTAAAGCATGTGAGTAATGTCAAGCTTATAAATCTAAGATAGATAGTTTGACAAAAATAGTACAAGGCTTTACAAGTAGCAAAATTAAACTCAATAACTTCTTGAATGATCAAAAAGACTTTCATAATAAGTCTGGCTTAGAATATAGACAACAAAGGAAATAGAGGTCAAATAGAAACCATTAACATATTACTTGTTTATATTGTAATCACAAAATACACCATATTAAACACTATCCATATAGAAATGGTACCTATGAGCTAAAGCCAAATGAAAAGTTAGTTTGGTTATCTAAAGCATCCAATTCTAACAAAAATGTTGCTGTGATGACTAACAAAATTGGACCTAAAACTAGTTAGGTACTAGCAAAGCAAGTGTAGATTCTATTTTATAGGTCTATGTAGGAGAAATAAAAGCAACTGCTATCTAAGGAAACAACTCATGATTTTTGAGTAAAAGTTGCTCTCACTACAAGATAAATAAAGCATAATCCCCCATTGTCAGTAAACTTTCATATCTTTTCATCTTAAATGCTTAATTGATTTGTACATTGCAATTACTAACTTACGCATCAGAGATACCCCTGAGGTTGTTTTGTAGGTACATGGAGAGAAAATTGAGTTTTCAATGGTTTTGAGGTGTTTATTGGTTGTTTAAGTGATTAGGAAAACACTTAGAAAATAAAACTTTAGAAAAACTGAATTCAAGACTTCTTGAATCGATTTGAATTTATCCAAGATTTCTTTGAGTTTTTGAATTGATTCATTTCTTGAAAATATACATTATGAATTGATTCACAAATCGATTCACAAGATTTTTCAATGTTTCAGGAAGCTCTCAAAAATTTCAAAACCTTTTATAAAAGCTGGATGAATCAATTCCAAAATTGATTCATACATGAATCTTATACCTAAATCGATTTATACTTAAATTTTTTGCCCTTTGAATCGATTATTGATTCATACATGAATCCTATACCCAAATTGATTCATACTTAAATTTTTTTTGATTCAAAGCATGATTTTATATACACTGAATCGATTTTGAATTCATTTCAATCGATTCTCATTCAGCTTAACCCAAGAATCCTGTCGAACTTCCCCTCACTCTCACACTTGAATCTCAATCTTCAACCTTTATTTTTGCAAATTTCTTTCACAAAACCCTTACAAACATCTATTCTAACAATTTTGACCAGTTGATTTGAACAAATCTCCCAAAATCAAAGATCCCTAATTTTACCCTAAAACCCTAACTGTTTAAATTTCTAGAAATTTTCCAGAAATCTAACACAATGTCCAAAAGGATTAAACTCCTTGCTAAAAGAAAGGAAAAGACTCCAGTAAAAGCTTTAACCCCAGTAGCAGAGGAATCACTTTTCCAATCATCAAACAAGTACATTGCCCATCTTCAACTTGCAAATAGGAAGATAAAACTATTAAAATGCTTTAATGATTAGTTACTGCCATTTACTCATTTACCTGGTCCATTAGCTCAGTACATATTAGAAAAATTTTTGACTTTTAAGGGAAATAGATACCCTACATTAGTAAAGATGTTTTATGTAAACCTTGCGGATGCTAATGGAAAACTTTCATATTATGTGATGCATAAGCATGTAGTTATAGATTTAGAATTTTTAGCAAATAAATTTGGCATGGATAACAATCAACTAAAGCTTACTACAGGATCCTTTATTGAATATAACAAGGAATTGGCCATGAGGATGCTCTTTCATTATTCCACCTTAAAGGATGGAAGTGGGAAATTGCTCATTGTTGGCTTATCTCCTGAAGATAGGATCTCACATTACACTTTGTGTAAAGTGATTTTACATAGGATCACAAATTTTACTTAAATTATGGAGGACAAACTCTTTTTGATGTGGGTTATGAAAAATTTACTTGATTTTAATATGTGCTACTTTTTTTTAAAACATATGGCTAAATATTCTAAGAGGACAGACATTGGCTACCTACCATATAACATGATCCTTTCTCCTATCATTGCCAGATTCAAGCTCAAACTTTCTGATGAAATTTCAATTTTTAAACCAAACCTAACTACTATGATTAATGCATCACATTTTCATAACATGGGAATAGAACAAAATGATTAGGGAAAATGGACTAAGAAAAGTTAAAAATCCTTCAAACAATTGGAGAACGCACAAGCTCAGTAGTTGGGTTATCTAGTGAAATTGAAGGAATAATAATTGAAGTTATTAAAAGAATGCATAAGCATATGAATGATTGAATGAATCAAATAGTGGACAAACAAGAAAATTAGTTTGAGTTAATAGAAGATGACTTGTCTTACATGGAATCCAAAAATCAAAAACATACTACCCAAGTAAATGAGTGGCTTAGTTCCATGGAAACTCAATTGCATGAAATCACATAGTGAATGCAGGAACAAGAAGCGGAGGTAGAACTTCAATGGATAGATAATCAAGACCCTCAACGAGAATAGTATGTTGTGTATATCCATTGTCTACTATTACCCTTTAGTCCCTTGTCCCTTGTTCCATTGTTATTTTACTATTCTAGTTTATATTCTAATTTATTGATGCTGATCATGGTTTGTATTCATTATTGATTCTAGATTATGTATATTTTGGATTCTAATTATACATTTGATTCAGTATTCATTATTGGTTCTAGATTTTAAAAAACTGATTGAATGTTAAATTTTGATTATTGTACTGAATTTTGGTATATATGAAATGTTCTATTCTAATCTAATTTCTTTCTATTCTAATCTTTTTTGTACATTTTTTTTAAAGATGCATTATCACCTTTCTAATGTGCCAAAAGTGGGAGAATGATAAGATTTTAGATAAGATCTAAAAGTGAGAAAGTCATTTTAAACAAAGGAGATGTTAATCTCAATTCAAAAGGGTTATATATAAATAAAAAAGGGAGAAATGAAAACATAATAGGAGATATGAAAAAACATGATATATGAACAAAAGTCATTTTGAAAGGAAGAGAGTAAAAATAAAAAATAAGATTTTATCAAAATTTGATTTTAAAAATTTGTTTATTGAACTTTGATCCTAAATTTTCATACTTATCTAAAATTATTTGTCACCATCAAAAAGGGGGAGATTGTTAGCATTTTTTATATTGTTGGCAAAGTATGTGATTGAAAACTTTACTAATATGATTACTTTGTTATCATAATTCCTCTTGGTTTTAATGTTGAAAACAATTTGTATCTGATCAAATATTTTAGTGAATATTATTTGTTTTGCAGGATCAAAGTCCATACGATTCAAGAGATTCACAACTACATTTACCAATTATTTTATCTTTTATAGGATCTTTTGTAAGTGAAATTCTAGTCAAACTTGATTCAAATAAAATTCTTAAAATTGATAAACTAAGGTAGCAATAAATATCTTGAAGTAATTTAAAATCAAATATTTTTCAAACAAGTTTTTTAAATGATTTTTCACAAGTGCAAATTTTATAAAAAATATTTTACACTGTGTGAATCTATTCACAAATTGATTCAAACTAAACAACTTGTGAAAACTTATTTGAATTGATTCACTAATTGATTCATAAACAAAAATTTTGAAAAATGTTTTCATCAAAGGTTAGGATTTTTACCTGAATCAATTTCCTAATTGATTCACTACCTTTTACAGAATATTATGATTTGATTAATCAATTGATTCAATCATGAACAATCATTATGATATTTATAGATGAATCAATTTACAAATCAATTCATTAGTTAATAACCACTATGAATCGATTCAAGGATTGAAAATTAGTTATTTTTCAAATGTCAGTTACAACAACTATAAATACCTTTAGCCTTATATCAAACCAAATAGTTTTCATAACTAACACACTTATTCAAGAGAAAAAATTTCAAAGCTATTCAAGTTTAACAAGATTCATTACTACCTCACTTTATCTAATCAATTCAAGGATCTTTTATCAAGTCTGAAGAGAATTCACAATTAGATGCTTTGAGATCTTCATCTCAAAATTAGGAACTGTATTTCTTTACCTATTTCTTGATTTTAAATTCACAATTTCTAGGTTGATAGAAATTGGAGATATAAAGGAAGAGGTTGAACTTCCCTTTGCATCTTCTATGGTTATAAGGTTGATTATAGCTAGTTAAAGGTTTATCAAATTCTTTGTACAACTTTAGGTTATGAGGTTAATTAAGTCTAATGAGATAAGAGAATTGTTGTATCTAGGTTAGCAAGAGCCCAGTTTAATTCTTATGTCATAGGTTTTACAAAAGCCTAATGTAAACCTTGTTGTATGAGTTGGCTATCCAGAAGCCTAGTTAAAATCCTGTTGTAGTCAATAAAAGAGATCATCCGGTTGAGGATTGATCTAGTAGATGTAGATTTTAATTGTAGTTTCAGTTAAAGTTGAACCACTTTAAAAATTGTAGTGTCTTTATTGTTTTTTAATATCCTTTATATATTGCAGTTTAACTTTATTGCATAATTGTATTCTATTATGCTAGAAATTCTACAATACTAAAACTATTTAGTTGCTGAATTGAAAGTTTAACTTCACTCTCACATAATTTATCTCATTTGCTTAATTGGCTCTAATATTCAAAATCAAATCAATCACTCCAATCAAGATACTGATTACATAATTAGCTTCCTAATTAAATACAAAAAGTTATTTTCGTTAAAACTTTTTACAATTTAAAAAGAATTCAATTTATTTTTAAAGATGTTATGAGTAGTATCCAATTATATGAAATGGGCTAATAAAGGCCCAGCAACAGACCAAGTCTGAGTGAGAAAAGAGCCAAGCTTGCTAAGACCACTGTCCACATAGACATAGAACAAGATAGAAGCCCCAGCTCGCTAAGGGACAAGACCCCAAATCGCATAGCCAATAGCTCGCTATAAGCGAGCTTACATTGTCAAAGACAAGCTTGTGAAGATCACCCCTGCTGATCAAAGGCCAACAACGACCAAGTCCCACTCGCGAATATCACACCACATCCAACTAAACCATGAAGCAGTGACCTCTCAAACTTAGTGCATGGGACTAGACTATAAGAAGCAGCACCATAGGCCCACCCACATAAAGTAAACGTCAAAATTCAGTCAGTAGTCTACAGAAGACATTTTTGCAGTAGTTTAGGCTGTCTTATACCTTTATTTTGATGTAACAAAAATATAAATTGTGTAATTACATTTGTAACCTTCTTATCCTCTATAAATAAGAGGAGGGAGACCATTGTAAGAGTGGGCTGAAATAGCTATACCAAAACTTTGTTAAAAAAACTCTTCTTAGATAAATAAAATGCTATTGTGGACATAGGGGCTGGTGTTGTCCAACTTTGGTCAAACCAAATTAAAAAACACTGTATTCTCACTATTTTTACTCTGTTCTCCTCCTTTGTTCTCAATCTTTATCAACCAGAAATAGTTTAATTGCATAAGAATCCTTCCTATTGACTGGAGTTTGGCCCAGAACTAGATTTCACCATTAACATTTTGGTATCGTCTGTGGGGACTCATTTGAGTTTTGGTTGATCCTTTGTATTCTCATTCACTTTCTATTTAGCTGTAATGGTTCGGGGAAAAGCCATCAAGAAGCTAGATGCTGCCAATAATCAGCTTGAGGGTCATATGGCAAGCTCTTCCACTACCAGGGCCACCAACAGTTCACTCTCCTCAGCTTGCCACCAACCTACCATTATTATCCTTGAGACTGATGGAGTGCAAATATGGCACCAATGCTAGAAAGCACTAGAAGGTTTAATGAAAAAAATGGCCAAGGCATTGCAGATGCTAGCTCATGCGCAAGCCTAGGGTTTGCAAAGGCAGACCAAGGCTGCTGTACTCGAGAACATTCACCAGTAATAGCAAGTTGCAAGTTTGAATAGAGCTAATCAAGACCACACTTCTAGTCGTTGCTCAAGCGATCAAGAAGATAAGAGCCATCAGGCCTCTAGTCGGTGATCTAGAGGATTGACTTTATTGGTAGAAGAGTTGATTCAGAAGTGAAGTAGTTAGAAGCACACCCTCGAGCTCAAGATGATCAAAGCCACCCAAAAGATCAAACTCCTTCCTCCAAGGAAATTGAGATGGAGCCCCTCCCTCATAAGCTCAAAATCCCTTTTATTCTACTCTACAATGGGGACTATGATCTGTACAACCACCTAGATATGTTCAACATCTAGATGGATCTTTGAACAAGTAACCCCTGATTAAATGTTGTATCTTCCTAGCCACATTAGGAGATACACCTCGAATGTGGTTTAGGAGCCTCCTGATAACACAAAATTGGATACAATTATTTGTCCTCATACTTAGCATTTTAAGAGCTAAAATGTCATGTTTCCATCTGTGTTAATATGTATTTGTAATTTGGTGCCAATTGGTTCATTAAGAGAAAATCTGCATAAATAGCCATTTTTAAGAAGTTTCTGTAATTCTTTCATAACATGAGCTATAATTGTCCAATTAATGTGATTCTTATCTTGTAGGAAAGCTAAGAGATATATCTACAACTCTTATGAAGACTGTAAGAGCTGAATCCATCATTTGGTTACCTGAATTTGGAGATGAAATTACTGCTACAATACTGTCTCTCGGGCAGCCGACCTCTGCTCACTTAAGAGACCATATCTGGAGATTTATGAGTCCAAATGAGGTGAAACTAGGCCCAAATG
>JANHAO010017985.1:0-13766 GCA_026873985.1 Saraca asoca
ACCTTTAACCTACTGCCTTAAGGTTGCTTTTGAAAGATTTCAATTGAGTAAAAGGAATAAATTGACAAACGAAAAGGCTATAGTGCGAGGAAGACATCCTTGTAGTTATAGATTGTGTAAGTGTAATGTCCTATATAATGAGCCATCTAAGAAGCACCAACGTGCTAATTCACTGGTGTGATATGTTGGCCACGGACACACCTTTGACATGGGTATGACACATGTCGATATGAGTCGAAAATTTTTTTTTCATGAACCGACACAACTCTGACACAGCTCCAACTTGTTTCGGACCCAGCTGGAGATATTTTTTCAACACTGAAGAATGTTTTTAAGAAGTTTAAACTAATTTTTTTTAAGGAGAGAGAGAGAGAGAGAATTAGAAGTATTGTGATTAAAACAATACTAGACTTTGCCACGTTGCTAGGGTTACATTTGCCAATGAAAATCACTATCCTATTTATAGCTTGATAAAGCCCCATCAAAGGAGAGGCAGAGATAGTATCCCAAGTATTAATATTCTTATGGTTAATTCATGATACTGCATGTTACAAGAAAAAGGAGGTACCATAACAAAACCAAGGAAGCACAAAGAGAGGAATTGTCAATACAAGTAAGGCATTAATGGGAAATTTTCCATTGACTTGTGATGATGCACAACATGAATATGGAGACCAGTTCCCCGTAATTTCCCAGTGACAGGAGAGGATATGTGAACACAATTTGGCATTAGCAGGAGACTTCTCATTGACTTGACAAGGGTGTAAATGAGTCAACTTAAACACTTTTAAACTCGTTCATTTAATAAGTGAAGGAACTTAAAATTGAATTATTTAATAAATGAGTCTCAAATTGATTTCAATTTAACTCATTTATCTCACTTATTTTTTTTAAATAAATAATTTTTTTAAAATATAAATAATCTTTATTCATGATTACAAAAAAAAAAAAATCTATATCTTCAATGCTTCACATTACAAAATTCTATTCAAAAATAAATTATCATTTTATTTTAAAATTTATCATATCATTATATTTGTACAAACTCCGAAAGCATTTAACAAATCATTTTACTTAAAAGAAATTAGATACTAAATATTTAGAATAAATCATCTAATAAAAATAAAGATAATAATTATAATTATAGTATGTTACTTAAAAATAATTATATAATATTATATATTTTTATACCAAAATATTATATATAAAATATATCATATGTAATTATATTTTTAATTATTTTTTTAAACAAGCTATTAATAAAACAAAACAAGTCAATATATTTTATATATGATATTATAAGAATAATTATATGATATTATATATTTTTAAACTTTGGATATATTTTATATATAATATTTTAAGAAATATAAAACTCTGTCAAGTTCGGCTTTTACGCTTTTGCTCTAATTAAAATTGGCACATTTGTAAGCATTGTCTTTGAAATTCAAAATAATAATAATAATAATAATAATAATCTTTTATATCTTATATATTATTGAACAGTTTATTTGCAAAACTGCACTTACACGTTAAGGATCCTTTCAGAGTCTCAAAGCAACCAGAAGCTTCTCCATATTACGTTGACTGATTTGTCCTTGTGTCGGTCAGGCCACTTTCATTTTCTTACTGATACTTTCTTAAAATTACATGTACACTTGTCATTTAAGATATTTGATTTATTCTTAAATTTTATCATTATTAAAATATTAAAATACATTATATTAAAAGTCAAAAATTACTCACAAGTTAAAAAATTTTATTATTTTTATTTGAATTTAATCAATTTTCTTATAATTATTGAAAAAAATATTAAATTCATCTAAAACTAACTAAATCAAATAAAATTAATTAATCATGTGAAATTTATTCTTTTCAAATCCCTATAAAATATAATTTATTTTAAATTATAATGTGATATTAGAATTAAAAATATATATTAATTATAATAATATGAATTAATTTTTAATATTTATCTTAATGCCCATTGACCCAATAGCTCTGTCACTGCTTTAAATCTAGTTGGAACAAAGTTAGCGAGTGTTTCTTATGGTTTTGCTATTGTTTGAAAATTATGCAACTTTTATGCTTATAAATTTAATGTTAAAATTTAAGAAATAATAATAATATGACAACAATTCAAAATTTTCTTTTGTACTAAAAAATTTGATTGCAACAAAACATAATAAGCGTTGCATGTGAGAAGTGCCACAGTTCAAAATTGACAAAGTTATTGTTAAAAATCGTATCCGCAGCAGTAGTTTAACATTGCAATTTTTTTAATAGTTATAATTAAAAAATATTATGGATAACTTGCAAATTAATTTGATTTTTAACATTTTATTATATTGTAACTTCTCTTAAAGTGGTTGCAAAGTATAACATTAAAGTTGCAAGTTGCAAGGTTAATTATGGAGGAACTTGTAAGATTTTTATTTAATGTTACAATATCTAATAAAGCACAAGGAAGATATTCCTGTAAAATATATAACTTTTCTTTTTTTGATCTCGTTGTAAGTTACATAGTTTAATTAAAAGTTAAAAAAATGTTTTTTTTTTATGAGAACATGCGACTTTTATTAAAAACGTTGCAAACTCTTTTTAAAACATGTTCATTGCAAATTTTAGAGGAATTTTTGATAAAATAATAATTACAATTAACTTTATTTTCTTAAAAAATTGTAAAATTTTAATTGTATTGAGTCGTGACTCTTCAGAAAACAAAAATCACTTTATTTTGTACAAAATCTATGAGACTAAATAACTCTTAGTTGGATTGTTATTTAAGGTTGGAAGAAGGATTCAATGAATATAGCTCACTTCATATGAATTGTAGCCTTATTTCTCAAGAGTCTAATGGTCTTGACCTTGCATAAAAACTTGATTCTTAGGTCAAATTATGGGCTAAAAATCGAGACAATTTTTCAGATAATCCTACATGTAACAGAGTTAAACATTTAAATCCATAGTCATGTAATTAGTTCAAAACATTGTAGATTGGCCTCAATCCCTTTATGAAAGTTGTTGGGATGGATCTTAGCTATTTTATGAGCTTAAGTTTGCTTCAAAATGACATATGCAACTCTACTTATAATGAAAATACCAAAACTGGTTCTGCATCACAAGTCAGCATTTTGTTCTAGTTCGTAGACTTTATTTGACTTCCAAAATGGCTGACCTAGGTTGGGGACCCTTCATGACATTTTTAAATATTTCTCTTAGTTTTCCAAAAACATAAGAATCATCCAAAACTGATGTCCAGAACTTAAGGTATGTCAAAAAACTTAAAATAGTTCAAAATAGTGTAAATTTACCCAATAAATATAATTAAGCACAAAAACTGAGCAAATCACAAAACTAATTTCAAACACTAATTAAGCACATAAACATGATATAAGACTAAGTATAAAATGATATAAAATATGTATAAATTATATTCATCAAATTCCCTTACACTTAGCTCTTGCATGTCTAGGGCAAGACAAAAAAAAAAAAACTAAACTAGACTTAAAACAAAGACTCAAACTCTAAACTTTTTCAATAATGATGAGAATGCAAAATCAAAATCAAGGAAACAACCAAAATTTCAAAAGACATAGCATCTCATGAAACACATTCTCAACAACTCAAAGCTCAAAATTAACTAACAAAGCAATTTTATTCAAAAGGCACTATCAATTTGATAGGCCCTCATAAGTTAAATTCTTCAAGCAACACTCTTTGTGTTTAAGATGAAAAAGTGTTTTACTTAATTTCATTGCATGAAAATGCATTACCATAAGCATGCTTATCATTAAATCTTAATTACTCAAATAACATACATACTACAAATCAAAAGAACTTTTCAAGGGTTATAATGTGGCCAAGGGAAAAGGAGAGGAAAGAAATGATATGGATATGAAAGCACAAAACCAAAGAGGCTAATAAAGCATTGTGTTTGATCTAAACAAGCAAATGAAGAATTGAAACTGAAATCTACATCACAAAATTTCACATTTACCACTCATCTTTTTCTCTTTCCTTTTCTTTACTTTCTCACTTTCTTTTATTTTGAGCCTTTTTTTTTGAAAATTTTCTTTTTCTTTCAAATTCAATTTTCTTATTTTCTTTCTTTCTCTTAACTTGCATTGAGCTCTTTTTCATCTTTTTTCCTTTTTTTTTCCTTTTCTTGACCATTGAAATGAATCATAATTATCTTTTTACTAAATAATTAGCATACTCCCACACTTGTTCAAGAACTCATCCTACTAATGAATTGAATACTCTACTAATTTCTAAAGTTAAGAAAAGGTAAAGACATTCAAAGCTTGACTTTCTAATGGGCTACATAACAAGTAAAAGGTCAATTAGGCTTAACGATAATGATACATTGCAAGGTAGGCTAAAAGGACAAAAGTGACTCACTCAATGAATGCCTCAATCATACTCAAGCATGCATATGCCAATGTTATATCAAAAAGATTCAAAGCAAGTTGTAAAGCAACAAGTTCATGAAAGAAAATCACACATAAGAAAGAAGAGAAACTTAATAAAATGATTAAAAATGGCTCAAAATATCCCAGGTTATATATTTCCCAAAATCAATCTACAAACACTTCAAAATCCATCACAATGCTAATCAAATTCAAGAGTCAAGAGGTAACATAATCGATCCAATTATGCTATGCAATCATCAAAATCAATTACAACCTACCAAGGCCTAAACAAACTCATTATTAATGAAAAATACCTAAAACAAGGGAAAAGAAAAAAAAATTCTAGAATTTTTTTCATATAAACAAAGCAAAATAAAGACAAAATACAAAACAAAACAATCCTAAAATCTCCCCCCACACTTAAATTTTATGTTATCCCCAATGTAAACATAAAATCATCAACAAAAGCATGGACGTATAAAATAAAAGGGGTAGGGAAAGAGAGTGAATACTTGGGTTGCCCAAGAAGCACACTTGTTTGATGTCATTGGTTCGACAATCCATTGAGTCTTTTAATTTGGATCATGAACTCTTAACACCACAAAATTTGCTTGCCACCTATGAATTTCAGAATCTATCTTTATCCATCTCAATTTCTTGCCACTTGCATCAGGTTGTCCTATGAAAATGGAATTAGGAGCATTAACATCCTATACTACATGGTCAACAACATTAAAGCCCACTAAATAATAATTAAGGGGATATTCCATGGCATTATCAAATTATATTGCAAAGCATCACCATCAAACTCTATAGTGAGAGAACCAACATTCATATCAATTTTTGTTTTAGATGTTTTCATGAAAGGTCTATCAAAATGATAGGAGTTTAGGTGTTGGTTAAGGAATCATCAGACATTTTTAAAATGTAAAAATCTATAGGGAAAATGAAAGTATTCACCCACACCAACACATCCTCAAGAAATCATACAGGAATTATATTAGACCTATTTGCTAATTGAATTACAATATTTGTTCTTTTTAATGGTTCTAAATTTAAAGATACATAAGCAGAATAAGGCATGACATTTATGAATACACCTAAGTCGAGTATGGCATTTGTAGAATGATCCTAACTAATGGAACCTAGGATAGTAAAGGAACCTGAATCCTTGCATTTCTAGGGTATTTTTCTTTGCATGACCGTACTATCTCTGTAATGCTTATCTTCTCATTGCATTTCAATTTCTTTCTAGTTGTGCATAGCTTCGCATAGCTTCTTAAGAAACTTGACATACCTAGCAATCTATTTAATGACATCTAATAGGGGTATATTCACTTCCATTTTTCTCAAATTTTCTAGAATGCTTCTCTCTTGTTCTTCTTTTGTCTTCTTTGCCAATTTGCTAGGGAATGTAGGGAGAAGGGGAGGAAAGACTGAAATTGGTTGAGAATCGCCTTTTTGTTTAACAAGTTCTACCCCATTATGCTCTAAAGTATTTTTTTGCTTTATTGAAATTGGTTGCTTAACTTTACCCTCCACTTCCTTGCCACTCCTCAATAGTATTGCATTGGCATTTTTTTTAAGCTTTAGGACTATTTCAGTGAGTAATCTTCTTATAGCTTAAGTTTCTAAGTTGGTTATTCAAGTTTCTACAATTTGAAGTCTAGTGTTGATGGTGCTAATATCTTACTTGATTTGCTAAATTTCTTCTCTAATTTCTGGTTGAAACTTTAGGTTGTTCTAAGCTATGCCCTTGATCAGCTCACTTAATACCTTGATGTGAGATAAATCTTGGTTTTGCTACTAATTCTGCAAGGTCTAATGCTATTGCATCTATTATGGTTGTATGGTTTGGTATGACTACAATTGTTGAAATGAATTCTACTGCCTAACTTAATTTCTGTATCTTAAATTGAAATGGTCTCTCCAACCAAGGTTGTATGTATTGGAATATGGATTGTGTACCTATTAGGTTTGCAGGTTTGGAATTTGCTATTATTTTTTGGAAATCTGCTCCCCATTGCATGCATTTCTTAGAAGGGGTTAATCTTTTAGAAGCTTGGACATGCTTCAGTGTAATGTCTAAGGACTGAGCAGATTCCACAAACTACTACTAGTGGTGGTGGTTATCTTATGGTTTGCTACTACTGCAGTTATTGAACCATTAAGGTAATGTTTGTTATTTATCTTTCTAAATTAGAGGTATGTACTTCATTGACCTTTCTAATAGTGTAATATGTTTTGCTCCTAAACTGCTGAGAATTAGTGATCATGTTGGATATCAACATCCTTGCAGCATTAGGGGTCTTGTTGACTAATGCTTATCCACTTGTAATATTAATCACACTTCTACCCATGGGGAGGATGCCTTTAGAAAAATGTTGGATCAATAATTGTTCACTGATATGATTATATGGGCAGCTAGCACACAACCTCTTGAATCTTCCCAATACTCATATAAAGTGTTTCTACCAAGTTGTCTAATGCAGCAAAGTTTATTTCTAATATAGCCAGCTCTAGTGACAGGGAAGTATTTCTCAAGGAAGAATCTGGTCATTTTAGGTCATGTGTTTATAAAGATAGAAGGAAAGTAGTAGAACCAATACTTAGCTAAATTAGCCAAAAAGAAAGGAAAGACTCTCAGCTTGATTTACTCCTTTAAAATAACCTGAAACTTAATAGTTGAGCAGATCACATGGAACTTCCTTAAGTGCTTGTGAGAATCTTCTCCAGCCAAACCATAAAATGGAGGTAGTAGATGAATCAAACCAGACTTTAACTCAAAGGCAACTTTAATTTCAAGATAATTTTTGCATAAAGGCTACTAGTTAAAGTTTGAAGTAGCTAGCTCCTTTGAGGTTTTTTGGTTGAATGCCATATTTGCCAAGCTTGAATAGAGAGAAGAAGTTTCAAAGGTCAGGTTCACTGGAATGTGTGAACCATGGGTGGAAGGTGCTAAAGCTACTACAAGGTCCTGAAAAAGGCTAGATTGATGCATGTTCTCTCTTCTCAAAATTTGCAAAGTTTTTTTAATTTCTATATCATATGTTAGCTCAAAATAATGAGAGGATCAATTCATGCACAAAAAGGCTTAGTATGAAATCAAAAACCATAAGAACTAAAATGAAAAAAGTAGCAAAATAATTCAAAAATAATAAAAAATTGAAAAATATAATAAATGATGGAATTTGGAAAAAATAGGTGTAGGCTTATAGGGTCAAAAATAGGTATCCTACCAAATTTGAGCTTCTAATTGTACAAAAAATTTTGCCATCTGACCCTATCGGAAAAATTTAAAAAACTAGGGAACTACACTAAAACAGGGGAAAATAAAGGGGATAAAGACTAAAATTAAAGCCTAATACTAATATTAATATCCTAATATTATATACCACTAAAACACAAAGAATAAAATCAACCAGTTCCTGGCAACAGTGCCAAAATTTGATGACTGTCAAGACTAACAAAAATAGTAATGTTAAACTACTTAAGCTTGTAGCTAGGGTGACTTTAGATCGATTCCACAAATATTAGACATTCACTTCTATATGTTTATAATGAGTGAATAGGGGGCATGATATCTAATTAGAATAAGAAATAAAACAAACATATTAAATACAAAATAAAATAGAAGTAAAATTGAAGGAAAATCAAATGGAGAAAAGCTCAATCCAAGTGATTCTTGCAACTAAATTTAGTGACTAATCAGATATTATATTTTCATTCCCACTTTGACTACTTAACTAAGAAATTAATTAAGTTCAGTAACTAATTAATCCTTATTAATTTTCTCCTAAACTAGTCAACTAATTCCAGCATCCAATTAACTCTTATTGCTAAATCAGTCAAAGCCCAACACCCTAACCAATTTATCAATAACATTAAGTTCTGAAAATAATAACTTTAATTAATTGAATTACCCTAGCAGCAATTCAATTAATTTCCCTCAATTCTCTAGGAGAATTGATCTATCCTAAGAGCAAATCAATATAATATTACTACCTCACAACCAAATAGCCACAAATAATGAAATTGCCTATGAAAATTTAACCAACATTAAATCACAATAAATAAATAATTAATTGGCCATCTTAATCAATCATCCATAGCAATAGTAGTAAAAAAAGAGAATCAAATTAGGAATAAATTAGAATTAAAAGCAAATTTCACAATCAACAAATGAATTAATGCAAAAATTCCTTTAAATTGGGTAAAAGTTTAGTTACACATTATCATAAAAATAAAAAGAGAAATAAAAAGGAAATAGAAAACCTAATTAAGACCGGAGTTTTACCCTAACAGAGCTCCTCTCCTATCAAAATTAGAGACAATATAGAAAAATTACAATTATGACTCAGCTAGTTATTTATAGCCTCACTACACTGCCTCTTATTAATTATGGTTGAAAGAAGACTTCAATGGATGTGACTCCTTTTATATAAATTGCAGCCTTGTCTCTCAGGAGTCCAATAACCTTAACCTTGAATAAAAACTTAATCCTTAACTCAAGTTATAGGCTTAAAATCAAGATAGCTTTTTAGAGCAGTCCAATGCTTAATTGAATTAAACACTTAAGTCCACAGCTATGTAATTAGTTTAAAAAGGTGTAGTTTACCCTCAAGTCCTTTATGACAATTGTCAGGGTGGATCTTAGATTTTCTATGGACTTAAGTTTGCACTGAAATGATGGATGGAGCTCTAGTTATGATGATAATGCCAAAATTGGTTTTGAGTTATAGGTCAGCACTCTATTGCTGCTCAAAAACCTAAAACAATATGAAGTAGTGTAAATATACTAAATAAATTCAATTAAGCACAAAAACATAATAAAAGACTAAGTATAAAGGGATATAATATATATATATATATATATAAATTGTGTTCATCAACATTATATGCTATATTTATATGCATGACCAAATGAAATTTGAATCCAAAGTTGATATAATCTTTTTGCTCATTGAGTAGTTGTATTCATCCCATTAATTAACATTTTTAGATTAATAAATTTGAAGAGATTATCTCAATCAGGAGATACTCCAAGATTGCAATTGTATGAAATTAGGTATGTAGTTCTCTTGACACACTTTTAATTGTTAACTTCTGTCCAATCAAACATTGAATCCTTAGTTATAAAATAATTTTATTGTAAAATGCTTTATTTTGTTTTCAAAAATTATTGATTCAACAATGATCTACAATAAATCAAGCATAGCTTGAATTTTACTTAAAAGGAGCTAAAAATCCTGTGTTTGTATTTATTTTTATGATTTTAAAAGTTGAAAGCATTTTCAATAAAAATATACTCGTCGGTTCGTAATCCTCTAAGAATAATTGATGCCAATTGAGAAAAAAAATTACTTTTTGCATCATATGCAATAAAAAACAACCACAAGAACAAATTTTTCAGAATAGAGAAAACAAATCATTGAACTGATGACCTACAGATATAAAAAATGACAAGAAAAAAGGAGAATTAGATAGGATTTCAAGAAAGATAAAAAAAATATGAAGTGTTAGGGTTGCATGACGCCTAAAATGCAATGGAGATAAATAAAGAATTTCAAAATACACAGCATTGTTGAATCTTTTAAAATATGAAAAAACAAATAGCTATAAGAGATAAGGTAGAAAGGAGAAATTTAAACAAAATTGAGAGATTTTGTGTGTTTGATAAACATGGGGTAGTTTGAACTTGAATAGAAAAAATGGGAATTCCAAAATGGTTATTGAAACACTCATCGAACTCGATGCTTTTGATACCTCAATTTGGCGACCTTCATCTACAACTTTTACCACTTCTGACTCCAAACAAAAGCTGCAACCACCAAGAAAATGAATTGATGAATTTAGAGAAATACACAAATGTTGCTTATGGCGTTTGTCGCAAAGGTGAAGAGAAAATTAAAGTTATAGGGATTTAATTAGAGACACTGAAAGGGGAAAAAAAAAATAAACAAGCCCCTAAAGCTTGTTGAAGAATAGATTGCATGCGGATAGAGGGCGTAGGTTTTACTTTCAGTTGATGATGATTTCGTAGAACCATCTCTCGGCAATGAGCAGCTTTCTTCGAAATCTGAAGCGTTGAACATAAATAAAGATGAACCTTGGCGGTGGTCTGCTCACAGTCGCAAGGGTTTTCCAATGATGCAATAACAAAAAAAAAAAAAAAGAAAAAAAAAACTCAGATTTAGACAAGGAAGAAGAGAGGAGATGGAGTTTAGTGTTTGAAATTTGGAATTTTGAATAGGTTAAAGCTATCAGATGATTACTTAAGCCGATATGAAATTGATTATTTTGTTTCTCAGGAAAGCACAATATTTGAAGACCAATAAGTTTGCCTGAAATATTCATTAATTCAAGCGTGCTGACTGTCTGTGAGGGGAAGAGGAAAAGCTGGATTTAAATGGACGATTCAGATTGATGATCTCATGGATGATATTGGTTTGAAATTACTCTGTCATATTCATGCATTGGTGTACCAATGCCTTTATGCTACCTTCAAATTATCTATTCCTTGTGCAATGTTATAGGACAGATGGCAACACCAGATAACTTCTCTCAATTTTTCTCTGGTTGCACCACCTGTCCATTGTTGTCATCTTCTTCTCCAATTATAATACATGTTCATTTTTCTAACTCCTTTTAAATACTGGAATCTAGATTACACAATAGTTGACAAGAATGATAGTATTTGATTGGACATAAATTCCCATTCCGTAGTTTATATTTTATATTAAGTTATTTATTGACTAGTAAGAGTTTTCTGTCGAGCACAGATAAATTTTAATATTTTTTTAAATTGACATAATTGATATTATTATAAATTTCATAAATTTAATATAGAAATTAAATAACAATTTATGAAAAATATGAATTTTTACAAACATTCCAAACATATTGAACATCAAGCATTTGACCACGGCTTGTAAAATTACATTCTAATTAATCAAGCTATATCATACAAAATTTGTGAAGGAAAATTTCAATAAATATGATATAATACGAACTGCAATGGTACAAAAATTGAAGAATTAACCTTAAATGCTCGTATAAAATTTTAAATAATATCACTTCAATATTATGAACAATTAACTTTAAATGCTCTTATATTCTTGGTAGCAAAAAGAACTAAAGTATATTCAGTATAGAACTGAAATTTACTTATTTAACATTTTAGAAATATACTTCTAACTAAGATAAACATTGCGTGGGTTAAATTCTACTTATTTATTTCATAAAGCAAATTGAAATAGCAATCATAAATAATTACATTATCAAACTATCAGACTATAACACTAAATTTCAAAAGGCAACA
Source organism: Saraca asoca (assembly GCA_026873985.1). Taxonomy (NCBI): domain Eukaryota; kingdom Viridiplantae; phylum Streptophyta; class Magnoliopsida; order Fabales; family Fabaceae; genus Saraca; species Saraca asoca. The sequence continues at coordinate 11,737 of JANHAO010017985.1, forward strand.
ATTTAGGCATATATTGTTAGACAATTTGGTACTTAACCAAATTAGTGCATGCCTTGGGCTTATCAATAATTATTACCAGCATTTGATTAAACAACATATAAGGATTTTAGAGTTTATAATATCAGAAAACAAAAGTATATATTAAAATAAAACTTTTGAATTATGCAAAAAAACCTACTTTGAGAATGTTGCCAAGTTGAAATTCAAATTGAAAATCATCTCAATAAACTCTCTTTTTTGTAAGGACAAACACTATTTTTGTTCTCTTTAAGGGCTAAACAATATCCAAGGAAGTGCAAGAGTAAACTCTTTTTTACATCTTATCTAGGAAAGTGCAAAAGTAAACTCCATTTCTCATATGGCAAAAGCAACAAAACTTTTCACTCTCATAGTTATTGCAACGGCACCAACAATTGAAACAACCACCTGCTATAATCAAAAGAAAAAGTAAATAAACATAAGCTTGTTTGAGAGAATATTCACAAATTCAACAAAAAAATTCAATCAAGTTATTAAAATGATAGCAGCCAATAAAATTAGAATGCCTTATCCAACCCATGGAAACATTAGCAAGAAATAGATAGTAGAAAAGAACTGTTCAAGACATACCATTCAAGGCCGAATTCTAAGACCTCTTACTATTATTTGTCCAATTTTCAATCCTAAAATGTAGTCACATATATACCATCTTTGTGTATTTCTCATTATCACCGGCAGACATATATAAGAACATCTAATCACCAAATGTAAGGATAGACAAACAACAATCGAAAGCCTCGAATTGAAAAGCTCAAGTTATGTCAACCTCGGAGAACTTGGATTTAAATCATATTCTCCTAGCAAATGAGATTTCTAGTATCAAATTAAAATGATTAAAAAAGAAGAAATAATAGAACCAAAAAATAATCTTAATAAGAAAATATAGATAGTAGAATTAGTTAAATGTTAAACTTAGTCAATTTATGTGTGCATATTTAAAATTGAAAAATCCATAGCTCATGCAAAAACATATATCGAAACTCTTCAACTAGCAAGGCTGATAGGCAAGGAAGGGTAAGTAATCTGCAAACATAACAAGGTCAATTGCACACGACGGAAATGGTTAGCTGAGCACGTTTCGATGATCAAGTTAGTATTTTAACAAAGTTGCAGTAAGTGTATAGAAAATTATCTAGAAAAGGGATACTTTCTAATATATATATATAGGTGTTGAACATGCCAAGTAGCATATTATTGGACGAATGAAGTGTTATCATGTATCTGCAGTATATTGGTAATATTAGTGAGAATTTCGCTAAGCGATTACTGGTGTCATATTATTCAATCAGGCATGATCACGCCTTTTATCATGTGTTGATTGAGCAGTTAGTTTATAAAGTTTTCAATTGATTAAGTTTTCATGCCTTAGGTCACTCGACCAAGCGGGTAGTTGACTGGCTTAAGATAACATATGTCAAATGATAATTTTTTATTTAGTCCTGATCGAACGATCAAAAATCATATGCTATTTTAGACTATGTAATATACTAAGCAAGTTTCCAATCAAGAATGTTTCCACTGTGTTATTCAATGAGATGAGTCCAAAGAAGTATATAGAACAAGTCAAAATTGCTGAACAAATAGCAGTATTTGATGTCATAATTTAATCTAACAACTTAGAAGATAGCATCGCTGCTAATGCTCTACAAATTGTATCTCTGCTGCAAACCAAAATTGATTCCCATTAGTAGTCACATAATAATACAGCACACAATGGAAATGAAATTAATAGATGAAGAGAGAAGATATTTGAAGATTTCAAAATGAGGTAAGATGTTCCTATGACCCTTTTGACATGTACTTTTTTTTTTCTAGATACCAATATAAGTCCTTCCCCACCAACCAAAATTGTATATGCTGCACATTTAATAAAACAATAACTTAATCCCTTAGAAGCAGGAAGTAAAGAATTCCACTTTTGCGAAATTCTTTTACTAATAAATTGAAGAATCATGAAATAACTTTACTGTTTGCTTCTAAAAAGTCTTGAA
>JANHAO010017986.1:0-13769 GCA_026873985.1 Saraca asoca
ATTCTGACCAACTTATGATCTTTTCTTTTCTCTTAGTAGTTATGGAAACTATTGCTTATACCTACAACAGAATGGAATTTCCATTCGTTCACTTCTTTTTCAAGCTCCAGATATAGTCTCGACGATCCCTTCCATGAGGAGCTATCTTAATCATTTCTTGTGTTTGTCCAAATTTTTGATACTTTTGATGGATTGCTAGTTCTTTGCAAAGCTGAGTGTCAGAAAAAAAATGCCCATGTCTTGAGCATATGACAAAAGATATAGAAGACCTACAAGATGTCATCTTCATTAGCTACCCATTGTAAATTGTATGTAGTTAGAGTTTTACAAGTAGATGGACTGCCTAATACTGCAAAAGTGGGCATTAGAGTCAGAAATAGAAATGCTGATCTCTGATTGATCAATTCCCTAGCATAAAAATGAATGAAGTAGTGATACTATCAAATTTCTTAGCATCAGAATCCTATATTTGCTAAAAATTAATAGGTTTTTTTTTCCTTTTTTTATTTTAAATTAGTGAAATAACTTCATTAATGTTATAGGTGATTTCCAGTATTGGACGAATGGGCTAACGAAGGCCCAATAGAAGACAAGTCCAGCCAAGAAAGGCTCAGATCACTTAAAGAGCTAAGGTCGCACAGAGGAGGCACCAGCTCGCTATCCGCGAGCTCGAGACATGACTAGTTCTGGATAGAAATCCTAGCTTGCTAACGAAGCCAAGGTAGAAGTCCAGGCTCGCTGAAGATAAGCCACAGCCCACATGACCAATAGCCCATCCTGTGGAACTCCTATTGTCAAGCACAAGCTTGAGATCCACGACTTCCAATAAGTAGTGACCCCAAAATGGGAGCTTAAGTTCACAGAACACACTTTTTCTGACCATATGCCTACTAAGGTCAAACTAAAAACATATAGGCTCACAGACAATCCATAAAGCCCTTCTACAAACAGCAGCCTGAGGGATTCACATGCAGAAAGCACCCTGCAAAAGCCAATTTGCAAGAGTCTATATTGTCTTATATATTTATTATTTGATGCAACATATTTATAGCATGTAAATTTATATTTGTAACCTCTCAGCCTTTATAAATATGAGGAAGGAGACCGTTGTAAGGGACTTCCAAAAGAGAGGGGAAGCTTTGTCAAAATAGTGGGAGAGGCTTGTGCACTATAACTCAACCAGTCTGAATAGTGAAACCACCACCTAAAGGCAAATACAATCAATGTGGACATAGAGGCTAATCTGACTTTAGTCAAATCACGATAAAAATGCTTCTGGTGTCTGTTCTTCTCTTCCTTCATTCTTTTTACTCCCCACTAACATGCTTGCAACTCACAATATAGGTGTTGACTAAAATCTAGGTCCATCGAATCAGATTTTACCGTCAATATTTTGGCGCTAGAGGAAGGACCCCCGAACCTTCAAACTATTTTCTCTCTATTTTTGTGATTTGTTGATGATTTGTTGAGTAGCCACAATAGTAAGAAGAAGAACCACCAAGAGCATTGGTGTTGCCATAAGTCAACCTGGGAGTCATTTGGAGCAGCAAAAGTTACCATTGGGGGGCTTAATCTTCCTAGTTATAGACGTCTCTGTTGTCCTCACAATGAGCATTGCCAATGATGTGGTGCCATCAACTTCTCACCAACTTGTTACTTTTGAGGCTGACAAAGTTCAAATATGGCATCAACGTTAGGAGGCACTCAAGAACACCATAAAAGAACTGGCCAAAATGGTTAGAGCATTGGCACAGACATGGGCTCGAGGAGCACAAAAGTAAGTTCAGGTTGTAACACCTGAGAGGGGTTAGTGCGTTAATATAGCTCACCCTTCTCACTCATGGGAAAGGTCAGAGGCTCGTTGAGTTTGTGAAAGCCACGGTGGTCAGAAACCAGAGAACTTGCATCATTTGAAAGGCTCATATAGGTCTAACCAGGGACACATCCCAAGTTGCTATTCCCACGATCAAGAGAAAGATAAGAGTCAGCAATCTTCTAGCTAGCGATCTGAAACACATAACCTGATGGTCGAAGAACTCCTCTAAAAGGTAAAACAATTGGAAGATCACCCTTGAGCTTAGGATACCTGAGATCGTTACAAAGGAAGGACTCCATTTACCAGTGAGATAGAAAAACAACCTCTCCCTCGCAAGCTTAAGGTCCTTGTGATCTCACAATACAATAGGGTTAGCGACCCCTGTTACCATCTGGATATGTTCAATATCTAGTTATATCTCCAAACAACAAACCCTCTAGCCAAGTGCCATGTCTTGCCAGCTACATTAGAGGATATTCCTTGAACCTGGTTTAAGAATCTTCTAGTATACATCATTGGCAGTTGGGAAGAATGTCAAGCAAGATTCATCAACCAATACAAAGCATTGAAGATGCAGCTCACACCACCTTGCCATCTTATAACGATCTTCCAGCGAGAGGATGAATCATTGAAGGACTATGTTGCTCGATTCAGGCACAAGATTGACATTATGGAGAGCCCGTTAGATGAAAGCATCCTCATGGCAATCTCTGTGAGGCTGTACAAGGATAGAAAGCTTTATGAAAGCATTTACAAGTCCCTGGTGAAAGACCTAGTCAAATTTTATAACCAAGCTACCAAGGAAATCAGGTGGGAAGAAGCCTTTGGTCTAGAGGGTTTGAATACAAGGACCTTATGAATAACTTCAATTAGAGGGGCGAGGGAGGAAACATCCAAGGTAGCTCCAATGACTGACCTGTAAAAAGATCCAAAAATGGGCGACCCCAGAGCCTAGGTTGCTATGATAGCTATAACACCCTATCAGACACTCTAAAACACATTTCTATAGTTGAAAAGGGAAGAGAAAGTTTGGGGAAGCCATATCCTATAACAACTCCCAATAGGCTAAAAAATATAGGCAAGGTCTATGCTTACCATGAAGAAGCTAGGCATAATACCTTGGGATGCCGAGCACTCAGACATGCAATTGAGGGCCTGGTTAGGAGAGGTTGCTTACAAGGCTATGTGGTGCTGGACAGCGACCTTAGCAATCATAGCAACCATGATGATAACGGCCTGAGCACCTATTAATTTTCTCTTTTGATATATGTTATTCATGTGTAAATGAATTATCTTGAATTTGTCTATAAATTTTAATGATGAACAATTTATTTTTAGGAAAGTCCAAACTCAAACTCGAATTTGGTGATCTCATACTACGTTATTCTTTTTCAGGCTCACAAATTGAGTAACATCTCATCTATTTAAATGTGAGTAGGGTGAAGACCTATTAATTAGTGATTTTGATTTCTCTCATAACAAAAAAGGTTAAGATTCCCTAAGGATTGAAGTACTTAACATCTACTCATTTCTCTTACATGAAAACAATCTGGCCCCATTTCTTGTCTAGAAGTGAGTAATCCTTTGAAGGTCAAATTTCTCACTAAACCATAACATTACTGTGACATAGCTTTTTGGCATAAGATCGCCAACCTCTTTGAGATGAGATCGTCGCCTTATGCATATGCTTGGCCAACTTCTAAATGCTTTGTCTACCCAAATTGCCAGCTTATGAGCTAAAGCCACCGGAGCTCATTCTGATACAATTGCCAGTTTTTGAGCTAAGGCTATCAGAGCTCATTTTGGTACAATTGCCAACTTTTGAGTTGAGGCCATTAGAGTTCATTTCAATATAATTGCTAACTTTTGAGTTGAGGCTGCTGAAGCTCATTCCGGTACAATTGCTAACTTCCAAGCTAAGGCCATTAGAACTTATTCCAGTACAATTGCTTGCTTCTGAGCTAAGGGGCCCCGAAGCTCATTTCAAAGATTAATTCATTACTAGTTTCCAAGTTAAGGTTCTCGGAGCTCATTATAGTGCAATTGTTAGTTTTCCAGCTAAAATCATAACTCTCATATGACTTATTGTTCATAAATCTCATGTGACTTGTTGTTTGCAGCTCTCATGAGACTTATTGTTTGTAGCTCTCATGTGACTTGTTGATTACAGCTCTCATGCAACTTGTTATTCGTAACTCTCATGCGACTTGTTATTCATAGCTCTCATGCAACTTATTATTCATAGTTCTCATGCGGCCTATTCAAGTGCTAAATCTCATGCCAGCCTTTACGTTCAAATACTTAACACTAAGTCTTATTACTAACTAAAGCACTCTAATGCTTAAATTAGAGGTCAAAACAGGGATTCCTGTGACAAAATCTATTACCCAAGATAGGTTGATGCAGCTAATTGGTCATTTAATACGACACATATCCTTTTTAAATCATGATTTATTGACTCCAATCTATTTATGCATTTTTCCTATCATTAATTAAGGTCGATCAACCTATCTAACATTTATTTATCCAATGCTTGTTGAGCTGTAATCTTATAGGAAACTATTTGTGATAGTTTGCATAATTTCTAAAAAGCATCCGACATGTCTTGCATGAAAAATAAAGAAAAATAGAGTCATCTGACGCCTCTTGCTATGAGGCAAATCCACACAGTCCAGAATCAAATGTAAAGTCAAATATAAGACTTAAAAATGAAATATAAAATTACAAGATTAATTTCCAAGGAGACTAATCCTTGGAAGTTGGGTTTTGATCGGAGGAAGGCTCGACACTTAGGGTTGGTGGGTTATCTTTTATTTGATTATAGAAGGACTTTGCAACCTGTAGACTGATTTCTTTGTTGATGGCACCTTTGACAGGAGGACCTTGGCTCGCAGACATTGCACCTTTGTGGGAGGACCTGGCTCTAGCAGCCTTCTCTTTGAAGCCTTTAATTGCTTCAAGGGCTTTTTGTTGAAAGAAGGAGAAGTCTATACTTGGATGATACTTCCACAAGGCGTACAGAAAAGAAAATGAGGTTTTAGACTCTGCATTCTCCGCTACCTTTGTGATTTGCTTGGCAGTCTCAGTTATAACCCGATCAACCTCCTCTTGTTTTAAAAGTGACCTCTCTCTTGGTTACTTCAAGTTTTACCTTAGAAATTTCTGCCTACTGTGCAGTGGCTTCAAATTTTCTCGTTACCTAATCAAAGCCCCATAGTGCTATGTCCCAGATGACCTTCATCCTGGATAGCTCCTCAATAGCTTTGTTAAGCTCTAATGTGACAGCTTTGCAATCTGCCATCTCATGAGCTCGGGCCTCCTCGGCTTCCTTCTAAGCGGCCTCGGCTTTCTTTACTCTGCTTTCCATCTCCAATGCCTTAGCAGTCGTGGTAGCCAAGTCTTCCATGAGCCTAGCATTTTTCTCTTTACAGGCCTAGAGCATCTCCCCTATTTTTACTACTCCCAGCAGACCCTGGAAGGTCAAGCGGATCAAGTTAGACCTTGAAAAATAAAAGGCGCTAAAAAAACATAGCTTACTAACGAGACTTTGTGTGTGGTGTAACGTGTCAGCCCTCTACTTGAAATCTCTATTTCTAATGCTTGGCGGCTAGTGTAGGACCTTAGAATGTCCAATGCGTTCTCTTGGACAAAGTTAAAATACCTTTGTGTGCCATGACCAAGACCTAGTTAATGCTCCTTTGCTGCGCCCTTGTGAGCTATGTAGTTTGAAGAACTTGCAACCTTCTTCCCCTTACTTATTCTTTGTTTCTTATCGGGGGGGCTCAGATGAGGTCACAACCTTAACCACCTCGATTGCCTTATAATGAGAAGAGGAGCTAACTCTGGAAAGGGTATCACAGTCACCATAGTAGGAGTCTGGTGTGAAATAGTGGGGGCTATCATAACATCAGGACCTGACAAGGTCACAATAACCTCAAGCTCTTCAAAATCATCAAAAGATGGATTTTAAAGAAGTAGCTTCACCATCTCCTCGTAATCTTTAAAGTGAGCTAGGCCAATTTCTTTCACCTGATGAGCTCCAATTTCCTTAGTAAGCTCGGCACTCAGTGTTGGAGCTAGCCTACAAGATCGAAGGAGGTCGTTGTTGAACTTGAAATTGTTCTTTAGATCACTGATAGTAGTAAATCAGCATAACACCTTAGCCTTATTGATTTCAAGTGTCGGCTTTACTTTGCTGACCCCAATTGTAAAAATAAAGAAAAGTGTTAGAAACAAAAGATGAAATCACAATAACTCATGTGATCACTGCTCACTTACTGGGTGTCAGAACAAATTTAAAATTATGAAGAGGGTGCAAAGATGGGCATGAAATATAAAACCAACAAGTCTTGTATTGCCTAATATTTGATTTACCCTTGGCATCCCCCTAGGGCAAAACTCTCTTAAAGTTGAAATTCTGAGCCAGAGATAATAAATCTCATCTGGGAGCTTGTACACCCAATGCTAATAAGGTGGCATAAGACCCTCATGGATGGTGGGGGAAGGTTACTTCTCAGGTACATAAGTGCCAGGGAAATGATCTAGGAATAGGAATTTGGGGTCAGTTGGGAAGGAGAGAGTTTTAGTTTATTCAACAAATCAATAATGAATGGATGAATAGGGAATCTGAGCCTAGTGTCAAGATGATAAGGGCTAATTATAACAAATCCTTAAGGCGAATGAGCCGCATAATCCTCAAGAGAAGGAACCATAAGGCAACAGCCTTTGGAAATATGGTAACTTCCCACTATGCCTTTAAGCTTATGAAGTTTGATTGTCAAAGAATAATGCTTAAACACTAAGCGATTTGAAGAGCCCTCAGTGACCCACTGACTCTCACTGGGGTCAGGTTGAGAAACGGGCCATTCGGTGACCTCACCGCTTCTAAAAACTATTTTGGCTAAAGTATACACTGGCTCCCCATTGTAAGCTAAAGAATCAAGCTCATCATCACTTCCTACTTGGTGGCCTCAGCGTTTATGAGCTGCCATCTATCTAGAACAAAGAAGAAAAAAACAATGGTCAGGTCACTGAAAGTATACCATCCCTGAAACAACTAGTCTAACTAAAGTCCTCCTATGTACTAGAACATGTATGCCCCAAGTCACTAGGACAGTTGCTTAAACTATCAAAAAACCTAAAAGGGTTCAACTAATAAAGCCCACTAGACTACTGAGTCCCTAAAGAGGTAGAAAGTTTAACCTAGCAATCTATAGATTGCAAACTAGTAGGCAGAATGCCCAGTAGCAAACAATCATTATTAAACTAGATAATACCATAAACCCACAAACAAGTTTTGAAAGAAAAAGTCCATGGAAGACTTATTGTAATAATAGAGCAAATCAAATCCTAGAATGATTAAAGGTGAAGGAAGTTCTAATTAGAACGATCGATTCACCACAGCAGCGAAGGTAGAATTGATGGAGCAGGGAAATGAGATTAGCAATTGCTATTCGAAAGTCTACAAGGTAGTATATCAATCCTCAGGAATGTGAAAGGGGATGAATGCCTTGTTTCATCTTTTATATCCTCAATCATCCAATCGTTAGATTCAAAAAAATTAATTAATTGCTTGAAATCTAATAGTTCCAAAAAATCCCTAGGTTTAACCTTTGTCGAATTAGCAGTCTTGGGAAAAGGTGCGCATTAAATATGATAATGATGATGAAGGTAGACTAAAAGACAAGATAAAAATTTTGAATAATGACATCACACTCCCCAACTTTAGCCCACAAGCTGCAACTCCCGATCCGTAAAGTGAAGTGAGAGTTGGGGGCTAATGTTATAAGTGATTTCTGGTATTGGACGAATAGGCTGGTGAAGGCCTGATAGAAGACAAGTCTAGCCAAGAAAGGCTCAGATCACTTAAAGAGCTAAGGTCATGCAGAGGAGGTACCGACTCACTATTCGCGAGCTTGAGACATGACTAATTCTAGATGGAAATCCTAGCTTGCTAATGAGGCCAAGACAGAAGTCCAGGCTTGCTGAAGATAAGTGCTATCTCGTATGACTAACAACCCATCCTGTGTGAACTCCTATTGCCAAGCACAAGGTTGAGATCGCCGACCTTCAGCCAGTAGCGACCACAGAATAGGAGCTCCAGCTCACAGAACACACCTTTTCTAGCCATATGCCTACTAAGGTCAAATTAGAAACACATAGGCTTATAGACAATCCATAAAGCCCTTTTGCAAAGAGCAGCCTGAGGGGTCCATGCACAGAAAGCAACCTATAGAAGCTGATTTGCAGGAGTCTATATTGTTTTGTACATTTATTATTTGTTATAACGTATTTATAGTATGTAAATTTACATTTGTAACCTCCTGACCTCTATAAATACGAGGAGTAAGGCTATTGTAAGGGATTTCCAAAAGAGAGGGGGAAGCTTTGTCAAAATAGTGAGAGAGGCTTGTGCACTATAACTTAGCTAGTCTAAATAGTGAAACCACAGCCTAAAGGTAAATATAATCAATGTGGACATAGGGGCCGATCTGACTTTAGCTGAACCATGATAAAAACGCTTCTGGTGTCTGTTCTTCTCTTCCTTCATTCTCTTTACTCCCTACTCACATGCTTGCAACTCGCAATCTGAGTGTTGACTGAAATCTGGGTCCATCGAACCAGATTTTACCATTAATAATTAACTAAGTGTATTTGTGTATAAAATCTGGGATATTCATGATATCATAATTTTAAGATGTTCATGTCATCAATCACTTACATCTTTCTTTTCTTTTTATATTTTTATATGAGCCTATCATAGATGGAAAAATTGGGATATTCATGTTCATGTCATCAATCACTTACATCTTTCTTTTCTTTTTATATTTTTATATGAGCTTATCATAGATGGAAGCAGTCCTCCTAAAAGGGATCCTGTTATCATGGGTGCTACTATATAAGCTGTCCACAATGTCTAAGGTAAGTTGATTGCACTATCTTATACTTTAATGCATTTTAGAAAAGCTTTTTCATCAACACCATGGCCAACATGTAATTATATTCATTAATCAATATTTCTCTCTGTCATTCATTAATCAATATCAAACATTAGTTTAATAGATATATTTGCAAGAAAGTTGTGCCTATATGACCTTTTGAATGTAAATCCACTTCAGTATTATTTTTCCTACTTGCTCCCTTTGGGATATAGGGTTTCTACATTCCTATAAATCTCAGCTTTATTTTCCATTCTTTTACTTTCATAATTTGCTTTGGTTCCACCAAAAATTCTTTTCTACCTACTTATAAGTTGCTTTTGTGATGTATGTAAAAGGAGAAAATTTTCTAATTTTTGTTCATGTGTGTTTCGCCTATTTTTGGAATATGTGGTCATTTCTTTCTTAAATTTTTGTGAATTTACACTATTAGTCAGTTTTAGACACCTAGAAATACTCTACTTGGAATAAGTAAAAAATATTTTTCATATCACACTTGCAGTTTTTCTATACTCAGCCATTTATAGATAGCCAAAAAGAATATACATACATATATATATATACATATACATGTACATATATATATAATGACCTTATTAGAGTTGACTGGCACTGAAAATGATTATAAAAAGGAGAAAAATATGTTCATAATTGTATTTATTATTAAAATCATGGTTAGGTATGACAATGATCTTATCATCTTACGACACAATAAATCAGTAATTTGATCTTATATAGCATTCGAAGTGAAGTTAGATGCCTAAAATTTAGAGTTAAAAAAAATTTATATAAAGAAATTCAATTGAGATTCTCTGGTATGTTGTTCTAAATTTTGACTTAATAAGGACATTATTGAAATAAGTATCATGCATAGCAGTAATCCTTTTCAGATAAAATAAGACATGAATGTGAACCAAGAATGACAAGAAGAAAAGCTTCTTGCTTTTCATAACAAGTAGAATTTTAGAATTTAGCACAATATGAACCATGTAATTAATAAACAACAATTTTAATTTGTAGATTTTACTCATTATTCTTGAGTTATTTTTTTTTTAACTCTAGTTTTTTTGTAACATACTTAACATGCAAGAGGACTTTTCTAATTTTCATACTTTTCCATCAGTGAAAAATCTTTTTCTCCGTTGAAAAAAAATGCCCCATTTTTCTAGTTTATCTTTCTCAAACCTTTCTCATGACCTCACTTCAATTTATTTTCTTTATAGTTCAAAGTAATCTTGACTATTTAGCTTGAAAATGCTAGAGTAAAACTTTTGCCATTTTATGTAAAGTATATAAAACTTGAAAGTCAAATTTTCCAAAAAAGCCATTACTCCTCTTCTTTCTAAATGAAGCAAGTGGAACAAGGGGTGCATTTCATCAAAACTTTGAAATGTATTGAGAATAAAATGATGAACAATCCAATGTGTACAGTTTTCAAGGAGAATCTCTTGCAACTAGTCTATACTAAATTAGGTAGGAATGAGTGTTGTCTTTCTTCTTTTCTTTGTTGCATACAACAAAAAAGAGTAGATTTGTTATGTGGTATAGAATGCTTATAATTTCTACTTTGATGCCCTCTTACTATGCTTTAATAACTGATTCTAAATAACTAGACAAAGACAACTTTCATAAAACTAGTTAATGCTAACTCTGTATGTGAAGAATATTAGTTAATATCAAATTAATTGTCATGCAGTTCCTAGTCTTGTTAAAATAATTTAAAAATTAGAATGCAAATTGACAAGATTGTAATTACCTTGTGAACATACATTATGTAGTTTCCAATATATTGATTCCAGTGGAAAAGACCAGCGAAATAATGTGAGGAAAAAATCTCAGACTCTAGTTTCACATTTTTGGGAAAGCTAGATCTTAGGGACATCAATCATTGCTTCACAGTTCTTTGCAAAAGCTGTGTGTCAAAAAATGTCCATGCCTTGAGCACATTACAGAATATGTGAAGGACCTTCCAGATCTTATCTTCAACAGCTACTCAATACTGAAGTTCTTGCAAAAAAATGAATTGCTCAATACTAAAGAAACAATGATCCATGATTGCTTATACTCTTGTCATGAAGATGAATGAAGCAATCATTTATGAATTTTTCAGAAGCCTAAGAATCTTGTTTCTGGTAAATATTAATGCACTCCTTTTTCCTTGCCTTTTTTTTCCCTATTTTAGCTAGCGAATGAACCTTGTTAACTGAATGAGTTTGTGTTTAAATTCCATGATATTCATGTTATTGTAATTTTGAGATTATAATATCATCAATGACTTAATCTTTCTTCTTATTTTTTTCATTCTTGATATGAGCCTATCATAGATGGGAGTGGTCATTCCAAGTGATATCTTGTTATTATAGGTTCTACCTTATAAGCTATCGGCAATGTCAGTGAGGTAAGCTAATTACACTTTCTTCTGCTTTTATGCACTTTGATAAACCTTTTCCATCAACAACATGGTAAATATATGCTTATACTCATTAATCAATATTTTTATTGGCATTCATTAATTAATTTGAAAATTTTCTTTAATAGATCAATATCAAACCTATATTGATAATTGCAAAAAGGTTGTGCCTCTATGACCTTCTAAATGTAAATCCATCTAATTATATATATCTTGTTTACATCCTATTGGATCTAGAGTTCCTATATTCCTATAATTCTCTGTTTTTGTAAGGAAATTGAATTAAGATTCTCATGGCCTTATTTCATGTTTCTTTTTTTTTTCTTAACAAGTCTTACAAATAAACTAATGTTTAAAGGCACAAACCATTTGAGTGAGGATGTTTTCTTTGAGATAATCAAACATACTAATGAGTTTTTTCTGCTTGTAATTCTTTGAAGGGGAAAGGGCTTCCTGTCATTTTAAAGTAGGAAATGTACATTGGTGCTAGGAATGTTTTTGCAAAAGCATGTAGTATGGTTACTGGTCTTTAACTTGATTTGGATCATGTTGTCAAAAGGTTGTGTGTAGAAAGGGACACTCCAAGATGGCTATTGAACTTGTATCTAAAGGATGTAATCCAGAGCATCCTTATTCTCTTCCGTTAGAGCTTGTGAGAGCCTTGATAAAGAAAGATTGGGAGATTGTTGACATGCAAATCTAGTTAATTAAAGTTTAAAGCCCTAAACCAAAAATTTCTCATGCAAGATAACAAGAGAGGGGAAAGAGGAAGAATAAGAAGACACCTGAAATTTTTTAACATGGTTCAGCCAAACTCATGGCTGTTGATGGTGGATTTTGGTTTTGCTTAAATCCATTCAATCAGAGAAGTTCTTTTCAACTTAAACTGCACTCTGGTCGAGCAAATATGAAATGCCAAAAAACCCAAAAGAAGAGGGAAAAGCTGGAAGAGAATAAAGAAGTTTTTAATGTGGTTCAACTAAATTTGGATGGTATCAGACCCTACATCCATGGTAATATTATTACTTTGAAGACAATTTTATAGAGTTTCAGTATAGCTATCTTAGCTTGTTTACAATGGTTCTCCCTCCTCCTATTTATAGAGGTTGGGAGGTTACAAATATAATTTTATGAGTTGTACTTCTATTACATCAAACATTAAATGTACAAGACAGAATGATCTTCTGCAAATCAGCTTATGTAGGTTACTTTCTATGGGGTGGGCCTTTTGTTTATCTACTAGGCCAGATAGCTAACATGGGCCAGTTTGGTGCCTTATCATGCTGAGCTTTTTGGCTAGGTAATGTGTTGTGTCTCATGAGCAATTTTTGGCTTAGGGTCATGGTGGATGTTTATAGAACAATGATGAGCTCATGAAGCGAGCTCACACAGAGCAGATCGCTGGCTATACAAGCTAGACTTCTCTTATCTAGAGTTTGTCCCCACCTAGGGTTTTGTTAGCCCATTTTCTCTCGTACCAAAATATGCCTATAACAACTGCCTATATCCACGATTATTTATTTCTTTATGTATTTTTGGCTGAGTCACAGTATATTGTTCATTCTTTTTTTGTTGTCTCCTTTTTTCTGTACAATGATTTCAACCCCTATTTACAGTGGCTGGGGTGTTACAATTTGAATGCAATGAATTAGTTACATTTCCATAATGGACAATATTTGATTTGGAAATAGATTTCCATAATTAATTTCTAATTATCATCCTCAATAACCTAATGGCTAGGAAAGCATGCTTCGAGTTGCAAGCTTAACCTCATCCTCAATGACCTAAAGCTACGCATTAGGTTGCTTTGACCTTTGTTGACCAGTGATATGAGTCTGCGTTTGGTGACTTGATGACATGCTCTAGCAACTTCAATCCTAGACGAGCTAGGCCCTTATTAACTAGCTCTTCCATAAGGCTTTTACCATCCTATTTGTATGGCACTAAAAATACTCATAACATTATCCCCCAATTCTCAATGCGGTCTGTGGATTAGGAGTTGTAGTTTACAAGTAAAAGCTAATGATTGCAATCTACCATGTCGTCATTTAGACTTTCATCCCATCACTCTATCTATGTCATCATTACCATTATTTAATGTGCACATTCCTCCATAATTGTAAGAGTGGTGATGACTAAGCCTTGTTTTTTACTGGATCATCAGATCAAGGGTAGCTAATTAGTCTCCAGATCTAACGGTGAGGCTATGCAAGCTATATAAAGTAAGAGAAAACCCTTTTGTCTTCCTAATTGTCATTTTTGAAATTTGATACTCTACTTCTTACTTTTCTCTCAAGCTCACAAGCACTCGCCACCATTCTTTGATTTTTTGGTTCACCAAATTTATAGTAGAATACTTTGGATTCTGGTTACCATGAACTAGTCTGGTATATCATTCACTTCTCAAAACTCCTTTTATCCCATTAATACAACAAGTTTTTTTAGCACACCATTGACTCTAAGCTTCTGTTTTTCACGAATGCCTTACTCTGAGTTTTTTATGTCTTGGTGCTTGGAGAGTGTCAGGTCCCTAATTAAGTAGTATAAGGATTTAAAGAGTGGTAGACAATTTATAATGCAGAATTCAAATCAGATCTTGCCCTTA
>JANHAO010017987.1:0-13768 GCA_026873985.1 Saraca asoca
GTGAGATAAAAAGAGAGTCCATGTAAATCTAGAAAAATCATCCACAATCATGAATACATAAGAGTTGCCTCCATGGCTTCAAATTCTGGATAGACCAATTAAGTCCATATGAAGCAAGTCAAGGGGTTTTGAAGTTGAAATAGTATTTTTAGATTTAAATAAGGATTTCACTTATTTACCTTTCTGACAAGCACAACATACCTTGTCTTTGATGTAGTTCAATTTAGGCAAACCAGATATTAGATCCTTCTTGGATAATTTTTCAATTAATTCTAGGTGTACATGTCCTGGTCTTTTATGCCAAATCCAAGTATCATCATCAAGACTAACTAAGTATGTTGAATCTAGTTTAAATTTAGAATCAAGATCAAATAAGTAGATATTATTAACTTGGTGACCTACAAGTTTAAGTTGATTATCACTGCTATTTGCAACTAAATATTTATTTGAATTAAAAATAACCTAATTCCCTTTATCACAAAATTGACTTATACTTAACAAATTGTGTTTAAGGCTATCTACATACAAAACATCATTTATACAATAGTTATAAGACTTACCAATCTTACCAATTCCTTTAACTTTTCCTTTAGAATTATCTCCAAAGGTCACCTTACCTCCATTTATAGGTGTGAGACAAATGAAGTTATCCTTGTTTCTGATCATATATCTTGAACTTCCACTATCCAAAAACTATAAATTTGTACTTTGTCTGTCACATCCCTATAACATGAAGTTTATACTAGCATTGGTGGTACCTACTGACTTTTGGGTCCATTATTGTTAGTAGACATAATAGAAATTTTCTTAATTGTTGTAGAATTAGGTAACCATACAATCTTTCATTTAGTTTTAGTAAGTAAATACAATTTCTAAAAGAACAATTTTTTATGTGATGGCCTTTATGATTACACTAGAAAAAAGTAATATTGACAGGGTTCCATGTCTTAAATTTCCTATAGTTCTACTATCTAAATCCTAGACTAACTCTATTGTAAGAAAACTTCTGATTCTGTAGCACATATTCAAATTTTTTGTTGCTGTTAGAAAATCCTTGTAACGTTTTAGTTAAAGTTTCAATTTCAAATTTAAACAAACTACATTGTTCACATTCTTTTTTAGTTAAAGCAGTCAATTCAACATTTTCTTTTTCTAAGAATTTAACCTTTTCAATCAAAACTTTCTGCTCATTCTTAGAAGTAGTTAATTGCTTCTTTGTTTCCACTAAAGAGTCATACAACTTAACACATAAATCATCTAAATCTTTATCATCACTATCTTCATTAATGTTGACGGTGGATTTTAATTCTACCAGAATCCAGCCAACCAGAGGAGTTCTTATGGACTCAAACTGTCTTCTGGTTAAACATGCAAAAATGAAAAGGAAGATTAGAGGAAGAACAACAAAGACACTCAATATTTTTAATGTGGTTTGGCCAAAATCAAGTGGCATCTATCCCTATGTCCATAGTAATATATTAATTTGGATAAATTTCTACAAAGTTTCAGTATCTCTGCCTCTGCCTACTTACAATGATCTTCTTCCTCCTATTTATAGAGGCTAGGGAGGTTACAATAGTAATTTTACAAGTTGTAATTCTATTACATCAAGCATTTAATGTATAAGACAATAGAGACTCCTACAATTTGGCTTCTGCAGGCTACATTCTGTGGGTAAGCCCTCTTTGTCTGCTAGGCCGGAGAATTGAGATAAGCTAATCTAATGCTCCATCTCGCTAAGCTTCTTGATTAAGCAATGTGCCTTATCTCACGAGCTGTTTCTGGCTCAAGATCACTGCTGACCTTTGGCCAACGAGGATGAGCTCGCATATAGCGAAGTGAGTTTGTGCAAGGTCAGTTGTTGAGCATGCGAGCCGAGACCTCATGTCCTCAACCTCAGCGAGCTGGATTTCTGATGGGACTTAGCTTTCTACTAGGCCTTTGCCGGCCTATTTTGTGATGTGGGATTTTACCCATAATATAAGCCCTCTAACTCTCAGGTCATTTTGCAGAATGGGAATTGAAACTTCACTGTGCAATCAAAGCCTTTGCCTGCAGCCTTTGTTGAGTTATCATTTCAGACTCAAATCTTTTACTTCATTCACTTTAGGCCATACTTCTACATGTGCATGGTTCTCAACCATTGGCATGGCAACTTTATCTCTTCCTGAACCGTTACGTTAAGGAGAGCCAGATATCTTCTGGATTTTTCAAGAGACTGAGCTGGTCTATTTAAAGTTTGAAGACCTTCTTCCTTCTTCAGAAGAACTTGATGGGTGCCTTAACTAAGCCACCCATGTTTTTGATAGTTTGGCTCCTAATAGAGCACTTTGAGGCATACATAGCATACTGCAAGAGATTACGAGGCATGAATATCCTGCTACATGTGACTCCCGTGAATAGCTTCTTTTGTTGGCCGTTGGGAAGTCTTATGCAGATCTTGGATTACTTCCCCATGGTCTTGCCATGAGACTTATTCTCTTCCCTCTCGAAGTGATAGTTGTAGGCCCTTACTCTAATGTACTTTGAATCATGTAAATTTACCTCGTTGAGGCTTTTTAATGAAAGAACTATTCTTTATGATTCTTGAATATTGTATTGTGTTTGAATGTTCTGTAAATCACATAAAATAAGACATTTGGATAACCAATTGACCATTCTTCATGGTAAGCAACAAGCTAAACATTGAAGTGCCTTGGTTGCAAGTAGTATATGGGTAGGTTGCATAAGAGCTATGAACATTTGTTCGTATGAGAGCTATAAACATTAAGCTACATGAAAGCTATGACTGGCGAGCTGTGTCATAACATTTTCATTGCCTGGGCAATCGAGTTTATTTTAGCACCTCTGTACCTCAACGAGCTCGTAGCTCAACTGGAACTTGAGTTTATTTTGAGTGTCTCCATACCTTAGCAAACCTGTAGCTCAACCGGAATTTGAGTTTATTTTGAGCGTCTCGACGCTTCAGTGAGCCTACAGCTCAATTAGAACTTAAGTTTATTTTGAGTGTCTTGATGCCTTAGCGAGCCCATAGCATAATCGGAACTTGAGTTTATTTTAAATGTCTCCACACCTCAGTGATCCCACAGCTCAACCAGAACTTGAGTTTATTTTGAGCATCTCCACACCTTAGCAAGCCTACAACTCAATTGGAATTTGAGTTTATTTTGAGGTCTCCATGCCTCAATCGGACTAGAGGTCATAGTTAGCAATGAGTCTGTGGATATTTTTAGCCCCATAGCGCCTTCACCAGACCAAAGGTCACGGTTGGTAAAGAGTTTATGGATATTTTTAGCGGCACAGTGCCTTAATCGAACCAAAGGTTACGGTTGACAAAGAGTTTATGGATATTTTTAATGCGACAGTGCCTCAACCAGACCAAAGGTCACGATTTGCAAAGAGTTTGTGGATATTTTTAGCATGACAGTGGCTTAACCAGACTAGAGGTTACGGTTGGCAATGAGTTTGTGGATATTTTTAGTGCCATAGTGCCTTAATCGGATCAGAGGTCGTGGTTGGCAATAAGTCTGTGGATATTTTTAACATCATAGTGCCTCAACCAGACTAGAGGTCATGATTGGCAAAGAGTCTATGGATATTTTTAGTGCCACAGTGCCTCAACCGGACCAGAGGTCGCGATTGGCAAAGAGTCAGAAAGCTGGCCACATACGAGCTTAGAGGATTGCACACATTTGATAGTGAAGGGCAAGCTTGATACATGCAATGAAGAGATTACTATAGGGCCAGTCAGCAAACAAAGTTTCTTTCAACAGAGACAAAGAGGGAAGCCTTAATACTAGCTTTTAAATAATAATACATCAATGTATAATTCTAACTAAGCCCCTTGGCTCTTGATCGGGGTCTCTCTAGGGATGTTGAAGTCGTTCCCCCACAGGTTGCACCACATACTCCTTTAGGCGGCCTCTCTTGATTAGGTCCTCGATGGCATCCCTGAGTTCCCGGCAATTCGAGGTCCTGTGCCTGACCTCATTGTGGTAAGCACAAAACTCATCTTGGTTCCTCCGCCTATAGGGAATTTTGGAGGGTGCAGGTCTTCCAAAATCCTCTCGATCTTTCTCTACTATGTATATCCTATCTAGGGAGCCCAATAGGACGCTATAATGCTCATGGTGACTTAGGGGTTGAGGTTGCTTGCCCTTGGGCTTGCTGGACTTCTTCCCAGTCTACTTGCCAAAGTGGTCACCTTGATCCACATTGCCTTTCTTCTTATTATGGGTGGAACTATCCTTCTCATCCTTCTGATTAGGCTTTCCTGGGCTGAAGGTTTCTTCCTATTTAATCTACTTGGCAACTCGTTCGTAAAACTTAGTTAAATCCTTCACTAGGGACTTGTATAGACTTTTGTACAACTTTCCATTTTTGCAAAGTCCCACAAAGATTGTTGCCAAAATGGTTTCTTTAAATGGATTCTCCATTCAATTGGCTTCAGGTCTAAACCTAACAATGTAATATTTTAGCGACTCATGCTTACGTTGAAAGACCATCATGAGGTGGTAGGGGGCATGAGCTGCCTTTTCAATGCTCAATACTGGCTAATGAACTTTTGTTGACATTTTTTTGAACTGCATATTGAATGAGCTGGAAGGCTTCTAAATCAGGCCAAAGGTGCACCTCCTAGTGTAGCTGGGAAAACTTGGCATTTGATTAGAGGATCAGTTGTTTGCAAATCCATCTAAACATTGAATGCATCCAAATGGCCATAAGGTTTAGTGTCCCCATTGCATAGCGGGATCACAGGGACTTTGAGTTTATACGAAAGAGGTTGCATCTCAATCTTTATAGAGAATCTTAATCTCTCCTTAGAGCGAGGTTGGCTGCCTTGAGATCGTGAACACTTCTTTAGCTGCTTAATCCTTTGGAGTAGTTCCTCCATTGTCGGGCCTTGTACCTTAGTCTGTTGGTAAGTGGAGTGCTGGCCCATTTGTCTTTCTTAGTCACGGGAGCAACGACCTGTGAACTGCTCTTGGTGAGTTCTGCTTGAGTATCCAACTTCCTGCTGCTGAGGGACATTAGCAGGTGTAACGACCTCAGTTTGTCTTAGTACACTCTAAGCTTGTGCTTGCACTAGTATTGTGATTGCTCTAGTTAGTTCTTCCATTATATTTTCTAGTTTCTCCTAGCGTTGAAGCTAGGTTTGCACTCCATTAGCGTTGTTGGTAATTTAGTGGGTTGAAAAAGGTTGGTTGGGGGCAAGTCAAAAGTAACACCTATAACAGGAGTAGTGGAGGAGTCCGTTGTGGACATGTGACCTTCTGGAGGATCAACCAACATATTTGAAGCTCTTATAGCTCTTATTCTTTCCATTATGGCTATGCAGTGAAGTAACTAGAGTACAGAAAATCAATTAGAGAACAGATGAGTCCCCATAGATGGTGTCAAAATGTTGATGGTGGATTTTGGTTTTGCCAAAATCTAGCCAACCAGAGAATTTCTTACGGACTCAAATTGTCTTCTGGTTAAACAAGCAAAGGTGGAAAGGAAGATTAGAGGAAGAACAACAAAGACATTCAATATTTTTAATGTGGTTCGGCCAAAACTAGGCAGTACCAGTCCCTACGTCCACGGTAATGTATTAATCTAGAGAAATTTCTATAGAGTTTCAGTATCTTTGCCTCTGCCCGCTTACAATGATCTCCCTCCTCCTATTTATAGAGGTTGGAGAAGTTACAATAGCAATTTTATAAGTCGTAATTCTATTATATCAAGCATTTAATGTATAAGACTACATAGACTTTTGCAGGCTACTTTCTACGAGTGGGCCCTTTTTGTCTGCTAGGCTAGAGAACTGAGATAAGCTGATCTGATGCTCCATCTCACTAAGCTTCTTGATTAGGCAATATGCCTTATCTCACGAGCTGTTTTTGGCTCGAGGCCACTGCTGACCTTCAGCCAGCAAGGATGAGCTTGCATATAATGAAGCGAGTTCATGCAAGGTCATTTGTCGAGCATGCGAGCTGGGACCTCGTGTCCTCAACCTCAGTGAGTTGGATTTTTTATGAGACTTAGCTTCCTGCTGGGCCTTTGTCGGCCTGTTTCTTGGTGCAAGATTTTACCCATAATAATTAAAATCTTTTTTAGACTCGTTACTAGATTCATCATTATCTGAAATAGCAAAGAAAGAATTTTTGCTCAATACCTCAAAATTATCTTTGTGTTTGGCCATAAGACATAATAATGCATCATCCTTTGATTCTTCTTCATCATCCCAAATAGAAAAATTTGATTTCTTGTAGGATTATCTCTTCTTCTTTCTCTCATTCTCCAGTTACTTCTTCAAGTAAACAGGGCAATCTGGCTTAATATGGCCAGGTTTTTTACATTCAAAGTAAGTAGCGATAGTGCTAACTGAATTTCCTTGCTCAATCTTGGTATTATTCCTTCTTTGTAATGTTGATTTTCTATTTTCTTTATTCTTTTTGTCTCTTAAGATTCTCTATAGTTTTTTACTTAATAGTGCCATATCTTCTTTGTTAATTACATCTACATTAGTTCCAGATTCTCCTTCATCTGATTCTATAGCTTTAAGTACTAAAGTCTTTTTCTTTTTGTCATCCCCATTCTTTTTGTATCTTCTCAATTCCAATTCATGCTCTTCTAGGTTTCCAAAGAGCTCTTGAACTATAAGGATACTCAGTTTCAATAACTCTTTAATTGTAATAACCTTGGGCTACCACTCTTTAGTCAAAGGCTTAAGAATTTTATGAACAAGATCTACATTTTCAAACTTTCTACCAAACAAAGTTAAATGGTTAGTAATGGCAATGAATCTCTGGATTAAATCCTTAATTGACTCACCCTCCTCCATTTCAAACATTTCATATTGTGACACAAGAATATACACATTTGAAGCCTTAACCTGTGAAGTGCCTACATGTGTAATCTCTAGTGTGTCCCAAATTTCCTTGGTAGTAGAAAAGTTTGAGATCCTTTTATACTCATTAGGTAATAAGGAGTTTGAAATTATCCATTTTACTTTAACAGCAAGCAAGTGTTTCTTTCTTTCATTTTCTGTCTAAAGTGACTTAGGTTTAAGTTTTACATCACCATTGATTAATGTCCTAGGAGATTCATAACCTTCCTTTACCAATTCCCGCATATCTACATCTATAGCCTCAATAAAATCTTTCATCTTCTGCTTCTAATAGGTATAGTGTTCCCCATTAAAACCAGGAGATTTGTGCATTAGTGGGCATTCAGGCAATAAAAAGTAATTAGAATCCATATTTGTCAAGAAAACACAAGTGTATCAAGAGCCAAAGCTCTGATACCAACTGATAAGTCCCAAGAATTAGAAAATAAAATGCAAAAAATGGATCATGCCCTTATTCTTTTAGGGGAATGTATATACACCTTTGTTTAATAAGGATTCTTCTTTTGAATTCAACAAGAATTGTAATTTATTGCCTTGTATTGAGAGATGCAATAGACAACTAATCAGTGTTACATAGAAACAATAGATTTGATAATTGTGTAGAAAGATTTTAGGTGTAGGAGCAAAAAGAGAGATTAAAGACACAAACTTTTACAATGGTTCAACTTGTATTGAAATTACAATTCAAGTCTACTCCACTAGATCATTCATCAATCGAAAGACCACTTTATTAAGAAAACTATCAGGATTGAAAAAAAAAGGCTTCTGAAAGGCTAGTTAAAAAATAAACACAATAATTACATAGGCTCTTGTTAACCTAAGAAAAACCACAAGTATTGAAATAGGCTCTTACTAACCTATACAAGATTTCTATCAATCTAGAAACCTTAAAAGAAAAATAAAAATGAAACAAATTAAAGGTAAAGTAGAAAATACAATACCAACAGCAAAGATGAATTCTACAAAGCTTTAATTCAATATCACTTGATGGTTTTAGAAAAGTAGTGAGATGAAAGCTAATCTTGTTTTGCTCAATTTTCTTAAAGAGTTTCACACTTGAAGGTGAAGGAAAACTGTGAAAAAAACTAAAAAAAACTAAAGGCAGTTAGGCTTTTATAACTGTTGTGACCGATTGCAACAGAATACCTAACTTTCAGTTAGTGAATCAATTCCACGTGGTTACAACTAATGAATCAGTTTAGTAATCGAATCTTAGTCCTTTGACATCAGGTATTGAATCAATTACTGAATCAATTCAAGCAAAATTCCTAACTTTTAGTGAAAGGTATTTTTTCCAAAAATTTTCTTTACGAATCGATTGATGAATCAATTCTAATATGATTTTCATAAGTTCTTCAGTGAATTGATGCTTGAATTGATTCATAAGGTAAAAAATAGTTGTATAAAAATTTGTACTTGTGAAAAGATCTTTAAAAAGACTTTATTTTTTAAAAAAACATCTTCAAGTGGTTTAATTGTATCTCACTATGTTAGTTAGAAATAATTGAATCAAATCTCATTTGAATTCATTTACAAAAGATCCTATTAAAATAAAAAATAATTCTTAGATCTATTCTCGGATCTCTTGAATCACTTCCTTTGAATCTGCAAAATAACTAAAAAACACTAAAGTGTACTAATAGATAAAATTGTTTTTCAACATTAAAACTAAGGAAAATATGTAATTAAGATAACCTAGGCTAATATATGGGATATACTGTTCAGCTTCTACATGAAAATTCAATCTTTCCATAGTAGGTTATGTATACTAAATATCAAATCCAAACAATCTCTAAACAGTTTCCCATGCAGATATCTAGCTACAAATTAAGCATGATAAATTTGGTACATGTTAGACATGGAAGATTACACGATGAAGATTTCTGTTTAAGGTTTTGAGAACGTTGCAACAAAATGTACCTATAATTGTAATAAATCTTGATTTCATCTTTTTCATCCAAATGGTCCTTGTTTTCATCATGTTGGAAAAAACCAGTAGTAATTCTATCACGCCCTTTATTAATGTACTTAAATAGATAGTTGATGGACCTTCCTTGATTGCAATATTTAACATTGATACGGCCATGAAATTTTTTCAAAAGCCATGCATTGTAAGGCAAAACAAAACTGTTATCTACGGATACCCCTTTTCTTTTTCAATTGAAGCTCAATTATCTCTTCTTCTGTATTTAGGATAACTGTCTTTATTTGAAGTGGTTCTTTCATTAAATTTTATGGAAAATGCTTAGAACACTTTCCATCTACCATGCATGGCAAATTAGTATTAGAAATTCCACATGAACCATGCATCATATGTTTCTTGACAACATCAAATAGAATAGGATCATTTAATTTGCACAGGATTTCTACTAAGATAATACCATCAATCTGATCCCGTGATTGAAGTTTGTCTCTAGAATGGATGAAAAGCAATATATGATCATGTGGTAATCCGCATTTTTTGAAATTCAACTGTGTAAACAACTGAAGAACAAATTTTTGCAATGAATAAGAATGAGAGCAATAAAACATTAAACAATAAAAAATTCGAAACAGCAAGTACTTACTTGCTTTGACCTTTCCATTTAGTTTTTTCGGGTCAAGTCTCTAACCATGTCATCTAACTTCAGTTTGAAGATTCGAACAATGCTTACTGGGCAATCCTCTGCTTGAGTCCAAGACGATTAGCTTCTCTAATTATTTCCGGCCATTTTGGATTACACATGAAAGTTATGAAAAAAATCAAGAAATCCAATCCATCTTGATAGCTTTGTATCATGTATCTAGCTCTTCCAATGAAAAAGGATGGGAGTATGATTCATCTGCCATGTGATGATGGCCATGTTTCTCCTCAGAAGACTGCATCCGCAAGCCCTCTATACAAATTAGCTCTTAATTCTCTTTTATGCCTACGAATAAACCACAATCGTTCTAATTCCACTGTGGTGTATGCATCAACCAAACATTGTTATAACAACTTTCTGGAGCATAAAATAGTATCGGCCTCATTTTGCCGACTTTGAATTCTGTATTGCATAATTGTTCCAAGTCAAGTTTGTTCTTTTTCTAGTACTCCCATTGGAGTCTTAGTTCAATTCCTCTAGTAAATCCATCCTCTCCATATGGAAATAGAATTGGATATTGCAAACCAAGATAAGAAGGATGACATTTATACACTTGAGAAGACCATTTTTATGTTCTACGATTATATCTCTCCCCCATTCCAAGTTTTCAACATCACCAAATATAAGCATTGCAACTTTATTTGTGGGAGGCAAATTGCACGTTCTTCCACCTTTACTCTGTTTTCCAATGAGCCTTACGCAAGCCTGTGAGGACTCATTTGGTCCAAATGCATCTCTCACCATCCTAAATGATTTCACCAGGACATTGTGGTCATCAAACATTTTTTTTTCAGATCACCAACTATGGCAGGATTCAACAAAGTAGAGTTGCTCTTTGTGCTAGAGAACATTTTGAGCAATATTTGTGAACAAAAGTTGAATTTGCAATATTATAAAAAAAAAATGAAATCAAATGTGATTGTAGAGATTTTCACTTACATAAAGGCTTGTATTATGCTCTATACTTCATGACCAGTGTCATAGATATATAATTATGCAAACTTTGCATCTTGATGAAGATCAGGAAGTAAACTTCCCATCATGTGATAATTTTGTGCATGATGTCTAAACACATAACGACTAGAACCTTGGTTTACTGACGAATCAACTCGTTTGCCTAAAGAGGTGAATGCAAACATCATGTTATACGTGCATATGTTGCCAATGAACTCTTTACTTATGTTTGCCATGCAACATATTATACAATAGAGAAGGTGGTCGAGTCAATCTAGGTAAGAACTTTTCCTTGCATACATCACAAAGAAAATTTAGGGGATGATGGAGACTCATTCTTGTTGGAACGTTCTTCAAGCCACATAAATGCACCACAATACTTACAAATGCAAGACTTATTGCCAACAACACAATGATCTACAAGTCAATACGAAATGTCAGAATAATGTTTCCTTCATCTTTACTACAAAAACATTTTATTCATTCTGGCCAAATCACGTTTAAGTTGGAAAATACATTTATCTATCAAACATCTTCATACACGACTCATATTAGCTTCAACATCAACTTCTGGCTATTGAAACAGATCATTTGAAATGAACAGATAAGAAAAGTTATGATTTAGAAATGGTGGGTAATTAATTAAATAATTTTTTTGTATATTTAGTTTCATTGTGACCGTAAACTTCACTGAGATCATGCAAATCATCACCTACTAATATGCAATAAACAATTTGTTAGAAAGTGTAAAAATTTTGCAATTTGCATAATTAACTTGTGTGCAAGTAACATACATTTATCTGTAAGGTGCGGAAAACTTGTACAATCATTAATTCTTTCATATTGACCATCTATTTGTTGATTAACAAAAGGAATCAATAAAATAAGTTACTGGAACTTTGTCAATGTAAGGCATGAGATTAAGATAAATTATGCAGTCCAATACTCAAATATAAGAAAAAAAAAATCATACTTGCAACGTGCCCAACAAAATTCAGGGTATGAGATGTCCTTGAACTTGACGCAGTTAGCGATGAGACTTGTGCAGAAAATCCACATTGACTGGAGTTGTAGACATATATTTCATTTGGTATTGGTTCTCTGATCTTCTTTTGTTTAAGCAACATGGATCTTACATGCTTTGTTTGTTCCATCCTTATTTCAAACACATCAATCATGATTGTCATTCTTATTTCTAGATCAGAATAAGAAAATTCTAAATTGTAAGAACTTGTAACTGTCAAGATGAATATTCTTTGTAATGTTTTATGTGTTGGAAGTCTCCATTCTAATTTGAGATTCATTTAAACCTATTCACATGGTATACAATGAGTCCTGAGATGTGTGGATATAAACATTGATGTTGTAAGTTCAATTGGCAGTAAACTTATCAAATTGGTTTAAGTGATGAGCTGAAATGAAACACCACACTTGGACTAGATACCCTAGGGAAAGATGAAGTTGAATTCTTTGTTTGATATTTAAGTTGGTTTGGGCACGAATTAAATATGCACACAAATATATTAGTATCTTCAATGTGAAACTTGTACAAATATAAAGTAGCAAGAAGGCACGATATGTACTTTGAGGGTGAGACCATACTAATAGTTCCGTTTCTTTCACTATGATTTGTCTTGTGACAATACCGTTTCGTTCTTGTAAAAAACCAATTAGATTATTATTCATTGGAGTTTACTCAAACAAGATCATATGATAGAAGAATATGGAATCATGGAATATGTACTATAATGATTAATGATGAAAAAAAAAGACATCTATTAGCATCACATATTACCTTTATTAACTCCATTCCTAATCAACCTTTGCTGCTTATTGCTCACTGTAGGCAAGCATCTTGCGTCACTTGTTTGATCATTCCTATGTTTAAACATATTCGTTGGCTATCCTTGCACTTGAATTCAAAAGAAATAGGTAAAGCGTATGTATAGGAGTTAGTGGAGTTCACCCTCACATACTTGCTGTAATTTCCAACATTATTTTCGGAGGGGTTGACTTGTAAAGAAAGATCAGCAAGATAAAAAAATAAAGAAATTTAGTTAGTACAACAAAAACAAAAAAACATCTGAATTAGTATGATAACTATACAATCCAAGAGAACAAGAGGCATAACAAATTACAAAACTTAAGCAAGATTTCTTGGAGTGAGAAGTATACCTGTAATGGATTTTGAAGTAACAGAGTTTTGAGTTTCTTCACACTGACGTAGAAGTGCACCAGTACAAATATTAACAGCTTTAGAGATATACAAAAATTCAAGTGAACTGTAATATTGCTTGAAGACAATAAACAATACATGATGAGCTAGGACTTGAACTTACCATTGGTAATATCTCTGAAAGCACGGGAGGTAAAACTTGGACCTCCTCTTAGCTTCGTAACTTCATGGAAAGTTTTGTCAGTATGATTCACATGAATTGAACAATCTTTATCTGCATTAAAATATATGAAATTACTGATGAAACAATGAACCATTTTGATATGTTTCCTGTATCAAGTATACAATACCTTTGTCAGCAATGAATGATCTTGATCTCATTTCTCTGATGAAAGCAGCTCTAACAGATCTAACCTCCATCTACCCAGACATTAATTGATCACTCTGAATGATCACAAAACAAGTGGCTACATGCATATTTGGAAAATTATTAAATTCGTATAACATTTGATACAATAAACAATAGAGTAAGCAAGCACTCTACACTCATGCTGTTTGACATGGCTTCCTTTGCATCTTTTATATGAAGACTTCCTAACAGATCTTGCATGTTTTTGCTTGTTTATATGATCGTTGTCACCAAACTAACCGCCACTCAATGACCTGTAGCCACATAAATAATAGAGTATAGTGTAAAAGTGTAAATAATGGTACATTAAAAAATGTGAGTGACTATACTTGCAAGTTAACCGGCTGATATCATAAACTATGTGTCTTAGGAGTATGAGGTGTGTATTTGTAATAGTAAAATTTAAGAGCACTTAGTGCAAAACAAAACAGGATACTACTTGCCTTGTAAGCTTTATACAAATTAAACAACTAACTAGAAACTTCATCGAACCAATCAAACCTTCACC
Source organism: Saraca asoca (assembly GCA_026873985.1). Lineage (NCBI taxonomy): Eukaryota > Viridiplantae > Streptophyta > Magnoliopsida > Fabales > Fabaceae > Saraca > Saraca asoca. Next base: position 13,564 of record JANHAO010017987.1, read on the forward strand.
AAAGCCTCTCATCCACACAGCCATACTATTTAAGATATGTTATTATTAGAATCCAAAAAGTCTCATCTAAAGCAGATGTGATCTTAATGACATGAATACATGAGTATGGTCAGTGGCTTGCAAATTAGGATATATATTAGCAGCTGGTCACAATCCTTACCTCATCACACTGATCTAGTTTTATCTTGGACTTGACATAGATTAT
>JANHAO010017988.1:0-13797 GCA_026873985.1 Saraca asoca
CAGTTTTATCATAAACACAAATTGTTTTTCAATAACAAAGTAAATTTGTTCTTCAACATCAAAACAAGTTTAGAGTGAGGATTTTATTTAAAACAATCTCACCCTTAAGGTTAACAATTTCCCTTAAAGGCTAACAACATTAGAATACTTAATTAATCATTTCAAATTTCCAAGATGTTCAATCAATTCAACTCTTGAATTCATAACATTTTGCATTCTAACTTTTCCCTTGACTTTGGATCAAAGAGATTCTATTGTGTGTGACCCATTACGTTTCCATGCATGTTAGCAATGAATTTATTTATAAGCTACTATAAGCTCAATTGAATTAGAAATCCTTTTAATTCAAACACAATTTCTCCAAATTGTTGAAGCAAATTCATAGATCATGGTTGGCTTCTAGCAAAGTATCATGACCACCCAAATGCTAGGAATAGATTATTTTGGAAATCAAATCTTTCATGACAAGGCAATAGTGTGTAATTCAATCCTTTCTTCTCTGGATATTCAAATTAGACATAGGGTATGGTTTAAGTGTCAACCCTCATATTAACATCAAATCTTAAGTCTATGTTTGACTATGGACTATATCACAATCATTCATACATAAAACTCATTTTATATATCATTAATTGATTACACATATGTTGTGGGGATTTTTTGAACCACAAAAATGGGCTAGTAAAAGCTCAATGGATAGGCCTAACTGATAAGGTTCCAACTTAACTAGGATTAAGGCCGCTAGAGCCAAGCATCAGGTCACCAATTGTGAACTTAGATCACTAGTCAACAAAGGTCAAAGCAGAAACCTTAGGTTGTTAAGGACGAGGTCTAGCCCGTATCTCAAAGCATGTTTTCCTAACCATTAATTCATAGAAATCCATTCAATTGCCTATTTAATAGAAATCCATTGTTGACCATTATGTAACCAATTGATGACTCATTTCCTTTATAGAATTACATTGTAACACCCTTGCTACTATAAAAAAAGGTTAAAATAACACTGTACTAAAACTCTGCCAAAATAGATAGAGAAATAAAATAACCGTGGAGGTCGGCATTGCATTGGACTGAACCACATTAAAAACTTCTAGTGTTTTCCTATTCTTCCTATCTCTCTTTCTTTTTTACACTCAATTTGCAGTTTAGGGTTCTGGACTTAAATTTACACATCAACATTTTGGCGCTAGAGGAAGGGCCCTAAATTGTATTCTCCTTGATCTTCCATCCATTTGTGATGGCAAGAGGAAGAACCATCAAGAGTTCAAACGCTCTAATTGACTAGCTTGATGGCCATGTAAAATAGCAGGGCCTAGTTCTTCCTATGGTAGGCACTTCCACCATCCCCACCATAGTTGCTACCACTGGCATGCCCCCCTTGACCGCTCGCTAGCCTGCTGCTTTTATTCTTAGGACTCACAAAGTACAAGTGTGGCATTAGTGTTAGGAGGCATTTAAGAACATGAAGAGAGAGCTAGCTGAGGCAGTTAGGGTGCTGACCCAAGCACAAGCCCATGGAGCACAAAAATAGGTTAGGATTGCTGTGCAGAGAGAAGCACACCAATAGCCACGGGAAGGAGCTCAAAAGGAGAGGCCAATCAAAGAAGAACTTTAATAGCTCATTCAGTTTGCTTTTTTAACTTATGACCAAGGTCAGAGGCCTATCGAGTTTTCAAGGATGATAATGAAGATAATTAATGGCATAGGGGTTTGCATCAAGTTAAAGGCTCAAACAGGACCAGTCATAAACACATTTCTGATCAATACTTGCTAGGCCACAGGTGCAAAACATTGATTACCACTCTCATGACCAAGAGTGAGTGACGATCTTCCAACTATTCATCTAGAGCACAGAACCAGGTGGTAGAAGAGCTACTTTAGAGGGTACAATAATTAGAAGAACACCCTCAGGCTTAGGATGGTCAAGATCGTTATGAGGGGAGGATGCTTTTCACTAGGGAGATCGAGATAGAGCCTCTCCCTTATTAGTTCATGTTTCCCACTATCCCACAATACAATGGGGATAGTGACCCATACAACCATATGGATGTATTCAATGTATAGATGGATCTTTAGATGACTAACTCTTTGGTCAAGTGCCGTGTCTTCATAGCCACTCTTGGGGACATACCTTGAACATGGTTCAGGAATCTTAAAGCTTGTAGCATTGATAGTTAGGAAGAATGCCAAAGGAGATTCATTAACTAGTATAAGGCACTGAGAAGGTAGCTCACACCATCCTACCACCTCATAATAGTCTTTTAGCTAAAGAATGAATCAATAAAAGATTACATCACCAGATTCAGGCACGAGGTTAGCAATGTAGAGAATCTTTCAGATGAGAGCATCCTGATAGCAACCTCGGTAGGACTTCACAAAGATGGAAAGCTATATGAGAGTATATACAAGTCTCCAGTGGGGGACTTGGGTGAGTTTTATGAATGAACTACCAAAGAGATCAGGTGGAATGATACTTTTGGCCTTTAGAAGTCCAATAAGAAGGACGAGGTGAATAGCTAAAACCATAAGGAAAGGAGAAGCAATGACAAAGAGAGTCATAAGGATGGCTCTAATAATCAACCTGCAAAGAAGGCTAGGAATGAGCAACGTCAGTGTCAAGGTTGCCATGATAGCTACAACATCTTGTCAGACACTCAGGATAGGATATTTGCAATGGAGAAGAATATGAAGGACTTTGGGAAGCCTAATCCCATAAGGGCTCCCAATAGGCTGAGAAACAAAGATAAGTTTTGTGCCTATCATGATGAAATCAGGCACAATACTTCAGATTACTGGGTACTTAAAGATGCAATTAAGGATTTGATTAAAAGAGGTCACTTAAAAGACTATGTGGTATGACCTATAGGACAATGACCTTAGTAATCCTAGTGAGATCTCGAGCAAAATCTGTAGTGAGAACCATATTCATAATTCTGTAATGTTATTCAAAAGTTAATAAAAGCACCTAAGTTTTTCCTTAAATTTTCATGTCTATGTTTACTAAGTGTTGAATAAAATTTTAGCAAAGTATTACACAGGAAGGTCTGAGTTTGGACTAAAAACTTAAGGATCTTGTACTACACCTTATTCTTCTTAGAGCTTACAAGGCCAGTGACAGGACACAAGGTCCAAACTAGAAAGGCCCATACATAATCAAGGAAGACTTGGGAAATAAAGCTTATCATTTAACAAATATGAATGGAGCTGAAGTTCCATGAGTTTGGAATGTTGAACATCTACACCTATATTTTTGATAAGTTTGAGCTTGCCCTTCTAATCTTGTAATGTTATTCAAAAACTAATAAAAGCACCTCAAATTTTTATGTCTACTAATTTTTTAATAAATTTTCAACAAAGTATTATATAGTAAGCGAGCTATTCTCAATGTTGACAAAGTCATGGCATGCTAGCTGAGGCATATTCATGTGACCTACTGGGCACACCACTTATGCTAGCTAAGGCGCATTCATGTGACTTATTAGGCACACCACTCATGCTAGCTGAGGTGCATTCATGTGACCTACCTGGGCACTTAACTTGTGATAGCTAAGGTGTATTCATACAACCTATTGGGCACTCCACTCATGCTAGCTGAGGCCCATCTTTCATGTGACCTACCTAGGCACTCGACTCATGATTTAGCTAAGGCATATTCATGCGACCTACTAGGCACACCACTCGTGCTAGCTGAGGCACATTCATGCGACCTATTGGGCACACCACTTCATGTGACCTACCTGGGCACTTGACTAGTGCTAGCTGAGGTGCATTCATACGACCTATGGGCATATGACTTATACTAGCTAAGGCGCATTCATAAGATCTACTAGGCATATGACTCATGCTGGTTGAGGTGTATTCATGTGACCTAGTGGAAACACTACTCATGCTAGTTGAGGCGTATTCATATGACCTATTAGGCACACAACTTATACTAGCTAAGGTGCATTCATGTGACCTACTGGGCACTTAACTCATGCTAGTTGAGGCATATTCATGTGACCTACTAGGCACTCAACATATTTACAAAGTCATGGTTTGCTAGCTGAGGCACGACCTATTGGGCATTCATTGCTAGTTAAGGATTGAGACCTACTTGGCATTCATCTTGACAAGAATTTATTAAATCATGGTTTGCTAATCTACTTAACAAATACTTGTTAAGCCATGGTTTGCTAGTTGGGGTCCATTCATGTTAACTAATGTGTTATCATCTACAACTTATTGAGCATTCAACTTGGCATAAACTTGGAAGAATAAAGTAGAAAAATTATGATAAGTTCATTAAAAACCCTGCTTAACTAGGTGAATTTACATATGAAAGTTCAAAAGTGAAATTCAAAACTAGCCTGCACAAGTTACAACCTAAGAAGTATGCTAGTCCTTAGGAGTTGAACTCTGAGGGGCTGGAGGGTCAATGTATAAGGTGAGCAGGTCATCAATCATTTGATTATTAGAAGCCTCCATGACCTACAAGCTGCTCTTTGTTTGAATTACGCCTTGAGCAAGAGAAACTCCACCTACAAATTGCACAACCTTACTAGGAGAAGCTACCTTCATGGCTTCCTTAAAGCCCTTAATGGCCTTGTGAACATCCCCGCCAAAAAAGGAGAAGTCCATCTCTAGGTACTCCTGCCACAAGGTGTACAAGAAGCTCATAGTAGTATCTTCTTTTGCTTTCACAGCTAGCATAACGGTCTTTGCCTTAACTCGAGCAGTCTGCTCTTTTACCAGAGCAACCTCATTCTTGGTGCCTCATTCTCCTTTTTAATAACCTCAACTTATAGCACTACCATGTCCAACTTATCCTTTACTCTTGGTAACTCATTAACTACCTTATTGAAATCTGAGGTAAGACTGGACGTGATGGTTTTGTGGTTCATCACCTCATGAGATAAAGCTTCCTTGGCTTTCTTCTTAGCGATCTTGGTGTCTTTTAACTGAGTCTCAAGTACTTGCATGTTGTTATTTAGCTCCAATGCCTTAATGGCTACGATGGCCAAGTCACCCTCAAGCTTTTTCTTGTCTGCCTCCCAAGCAAAAAGCTCATCCCTCAACTTTATTGCCCCCAGCACACTTTACAAAATCAAATAGTTAAGTTAGCTTACAAAGAGGTAAAAGAACTTAAGTGAAAGGACTTAACTTACCAGTAAACCATGATGAGCTATATAGCCCATCAAGCCCTCACTGAACATCTCTGACCCCAGTGCCTTAGTCTGGGTCCCCAGGACTAGGTCCATATTCTCCTAGAGGAAGTCCTAATACTCCCCTACCTTTGGGCCAAGGCTATCAGGTTGCTTTGTGGTCTCGACCTCAGGTGCCACTTGTTCTATAGTGGCAACAACTTTCTTCCCCTTGTCCACTCTTTGTTTCTTGGCAGGGTGCTTGGATGGGGATGGGACCTTGACTACCTTGACTGCCTTAGGTGCAAAGTAGGAACCAACACCTACAAGGTCACTATTGTTACGGCCAGAGAAAAAGATTGACCTGTAACAACAGTAATCGATGAGGTCATGGCAGTAGTAGGGTCAACAAACTGAGTAGAGGTTGGTGGCACGCAAAGGTTCAACCTCACCTTGTCTTCATATTCTTGGAAGTTTGCTATGTCGAACTCCCTAATTCGGTAAGCTTTGATGTCTCCAATGAGCTTGATGTTTAAATCTAGAGAAAGCTTGTGGAAATGCAGGAGATCCTTGTGAAATTTAAGGTCATTTATGAGGTCATCCATAGTAGTAAATTAGCCCAGCACTTCAACCTCCTTAGCCCCTAATGTCAGTTTCTCCTTACGAACTCCATATGCAGAATGAAACTGAATGTTAAACTAAGAATGAAATAAGTATATGAATTTATGCAAGCTCGCACATCTTCAGCTCGCTTACCAGGGGTAAGGATGAAACCAAAATTGTGAAAATGGAGCAAAGATGAGCAAGAAACATAAAACCAATGGAATTTATAGTTCCCCATATCAGACTTGCCCTTAGCATCACCTTGTGGAAAAATTTTCTTATGCTTGGTCTGTCAAGCAATAAGATAGTAAAACCCATCTTGCTGACCCATGCCCTCAATGCTATAAAGATAGTAAAGAACCCTTACTGAAGTAGGAGGGAGGTTATTCCAAAGGTAAAGGAATGCAAGGGAGGTGAGCTAGGAATAAAAGTTTTGGGTGAGCTAGAAAGGGCAAAGCTTTAGTTTATTCAACAAATCAATGATGTAAGGATAGACTAGGAGCCTAAGCCCAGCATTAAGATGATGGGTGTTAATGGCAACAAATCTTGAACGAAGGTAAGCTATGTGGTCACCAAGAGAAGGTGCCATAATGCGGCAGCCCTTAGGGAAGTGGTACATTTAAACTATACTCCTAAGCACATCAAGATTGATGGTTTGAACGTAGTGATTAAACACCATGTGATCTAAAGACCTTTGACTCCTAGCAACCTACTAGCTTTTAGTGAGGTTAGGATGAGCAATGAATTCTCAATGAGCTTGCCACTCCCAGAGGCTGCTTCATCTATGAAATGCATCAGCTTCTCACTTCAAGCTAGAGAATCAGAATCATCAGCACTCCCTACCTGGTGGCCATGGCATCTTTGAGCTACAGACATCTACATAGAAGAATGAACAGTCAGGTTGCTATAAGCTGCAAGCAGACCATACCTAAAAGCTAAAACTTCTATTTGCTAGACATGGATTTTCCTATGTAGTATGTCATACATGCCTCATATCACCATACCTAAGACTTAGACCATAAAAAATATGGGGGGCTAGACCATTGGAGTGATTGAAAATTCTTTTTTTCATAGAATGGATGTGTTGTGCTCACTGTGCATTTTGAAATAACTATTCATCCCTTTATGAATCAATTACAGAATTGATTCACATATGTATATTGTTTTTTAATCGATTATGAAATCGATTTGCCCAAAATTCCAAACATTCGATCAAAAATTTTCATAAACTAAATCTTCTTGAATCGATTCGCAAATGATTATCAAAAACTCATCTACAAATTGATTAGGTAATCAATTCACTGCCAAAATCGTTGCCTCTACTAAATCGATTAGGCAATCGATTCATATGAAATCCCTAACTTTCAGTGAAAATTTGGCATAAACATAATCGTCACAAATCAATTACCAAAATCAATTCATTTATGAAAAATCATGCACAAATCACTTATGTAATCGATTCATGTAGTAAAAATCATTGCCTATAGTGCATCTAGTTGTTGTTCATTTAAGGAAAACTGTTGCCTATTTGATGCAACAATGGTTGAGAAGTGTTTCCTATATATGTCAAAAATCGTTGCCTATTATGTATTAAGGTGTTGTTTATTTCTGAGAAAATTGTTGCCTATTTTGAATTAAAGCGTTGCCTATTCTCTTTGGCAATAGTTTATAAGTGTTGCTAAAGATTTCAAAAACTATTGCTAAAACATAAAATGAAAACTGTTGTCTATAACTAAAGAATAGGCAACGATTTTCTTATCTGTTACGAAAAACCCTCAAAAAATTGTTGTCTAAAAGAATAGGCAATGCTAGATAAGAGAATGACCGAAAACCATTGCTTATTTATTTAAGCAATAGTTTTTAGACTTTAGGCAATGGTTTTTGACCATTGCCAAAGGCCAGAAATGTTGTAGTGCACTGACTTGCAACAATAAGCTGGCAGACATGGATACAAATAAGAGACATTGACCAGTTACCATGATAGACTCTAATCAAATTGCATTAATTAGCACGATAGTGCAATCGCAGAATTTTCATTTTGGAAAATTTGTTGGTAAGGATTAAGGAAAGAGGTATGTAAATTGTAAGGAGTGTATCCAAAATTCAATGGTTAGATTGTGATCAAAACAAATGTGTCACTATCATGCACACCAAGATATGTCCAATACTAAAATAATTGATATGCATTGACAAAAAGTATTTAAATACTTTTAAGTCTTCCCATCTATTAAAGTATAAATGAACAGAATTAGCTTTACACTAACTTGCAACAATAGGCTGGCTGACACAGATACAAATAAGAGACATTAACCAATTACCTCGATAGACTTTAATCAAATTGCATTAAATAGCACGATAGTGCAGTCGTAGAATTTTCGTTTTGGAAAATTTGTTGATAAGGATTAAGGACAGAGATACATAAATTGAAAGGAATGTGTATCCAAAATTCAATAAATAGTGGTCAAAACAAATGTGTCACTGTCATGCACACCTAGATACATTTAGTACCAAAATAATTGATATGCATTGACAAAAAGTATATAAATATAAATACTTTTTAAGTCTTCCCATCTTTTAAAATGTGAATTGATATTAAAGCTTGGTATCTCTATTATGCTTACCAAGAATATTGATCAATTTTAAACCTATGCAATGATACTAGACTAATGATTATTAAAAAAGATTTACAAGTGTTAATGCATAGAGTTATATGAGAAAGTAAAATATGTGATATTGTTTCCATTCTTGTCATGCTTTTAATTTAGTTTTGGTGATGAAGTTGATTATCACAAATTCTAATATCCATTTAGGGTTAATTTGACTGAACTTGAATATATGTTTGGCAGATTTGCTTGAGGGTTAATGGGTCGACCCTCAAGGGTGGATCGATCAATCGATCGTTTCACTAAGACTAGTTGATTGGTCAATAACCTGGTTGATCGGCTAGTGTCAAATGACACAAAAACCCTACACATAAGATTCAAGGAATCAAAATCCTAGTAAAACTAAAAGGTCCCCAATAGATGAAACCTTATCGAGAGAAAGTATTATAACATCCCTAATCTGATTTTGCAAAATTGAGGCAAATTGATTGAACCAAAAGCTAATATGAGTTATTTTTATGTTGCCTTTGCTATTTCTTGAATTTTATTCAATGAATTGCACATAGGTTGTAAGATTTCATATAAGTTGTGATTTAGGCCTTAGGCTTATGAATTGGGGATTAGGAACGTAAAAGAAATTTCTTTCTAATAGGTGAGTAGGAGTTTTTGGCCTTCTTTGGTTTCCTTTTCATTATGCAAAATCATATTTTCTAAATTACCCAAAATATTTCTTTATGCCTCGTCAATTGAAATATTGTCTTATGAAATTTACTTGCTTTTGGCCGCATTCATCTACATTTGTTTGAATTGCATGAACATATCATGTTTGCCAATATGATTGACTTAGTTGCCTTTATATGCAATTTGGTTGCTTATTGTGATTTATGCATATGGTTGCCTCAGTATGATATAATTTGTGGATGTTGCTTATTATTTTCGAAACTAAGATGGTATATGATTGATTGGTTGGCTTATTTTTAGGTACTAATTGATTAAGCATTGAGTGAAGAATTTAAGCACCATACATTCCATCAATCAAGCAGGCAAACCGTGACAATTTGGTATCATAGCGTGGCTGGGACTACACTTCTTTATTTTTAGCTAGACCCTGTTGTTACGCCATTATGTCAAAGAAAATGATGTTCGTTGAATGCTTTAATGGAATTGATGTTGCAATCAGAAATCTCAAAGGAGTCATCGAGACCACAAGAAATATGGAAACCAAAGAGATCTCTAAACTCTTTCGAAGGGCCAAAAATTAGGAATATCTTAAGCACTAAATCTCAAATCTTGAAGCTAGCATAAGAGTCAAAGGAGCTAGGACTATTGATGCTCCACAACTCGGTGAGTGGCTTGCTGCAATTAAGAACAGTCAGAAGGATTTGGGGGGATGCTATGAAAGACCTTACTAATAAGGTGAAGGATGTTGTAGCAACTCTTTCTACTAAGATTAGTGACATAGCAGCCTCAGTAAAGGTATTGATGATGGTTATCGATAATAGATCACAAAAGGGTGGTGCCTCATAGTGAATGGGAAAGGTGAAAATCCTTGAACCAAGGCCATATGCAAGGGAGAGAGATGCATAAAAGCTTGAGAATTTTGTATTTGATATGGACTAATCATTCTAAGCAGCTGGCATTACTTCTGAGAAAGCTCAACTGAATCGAGTTACTATGTTCCTCATAGACAACACTAAGATCTAGTGGAAGATTAAGTACCAAGTAATTCAAGAGAGAAGATGTCACATTAATACTTGGGAAGAGCTCAAGTAGAAGTTGAAAGTACAATTTTACCCTTAAAATGTGAACAATTTGGCTTGATGAAAATTGTGAGAGTTGAGACAGATATGATCAATTCAAGATTATGTGTAGAAGTTCACAACTATCATGTTGGATATAAGGGACATGACTGAAAAGGATAAGCTACTCTATTTTGTTAAGAGTCTATTGTGAGAAGCTACCATAGAACTCCAAAGGAAAAGCTTGAAAGAGAAAAAAACTTTGACTTCCCTGAGTTTTAATGAAATTGTGCAACCTTCCTTTTAGTTTCAAAATATAGCCAGACATTCTTTAAAACATAAAAAAAAATCTTAAATTTAAACTTAAATTTGAATTTTTTATCAAAAAATTGCAAGAAAAGATGACTATATAGTTCAAATTTAACAATATGAAATATTCTAATTATTCTATGATCAAAGCCATGTTTTGATTTAGTTCAAATGGGTTAAAATGACTGATGAAAAAGTCAAATTTTGATGTAAGGGAATACTTTTTTAGTTGTTTGAACTTAATCAAAGCATATTTTGGTAAAAAAAAATACTTAGAATATCTCATATTGTTTGATTTGAATCCATAATTATCTTTTCTCATCATGATAAAAAATTCAAATTTGGCTTTAAGTATAACAATTTTTTTATGTTTTAAGAAATATCTAAGTCAGTTTTGAAATTAGAGAAAAAATTTAAGGAATTTTGTTAAAATTCAAGGAGGCAAAATTAAGTATTTTTCTCTTAGTTAAAAGGTGTTTACGGTAGTCTTTGCTTTATGGCAAAAGCTTGGAAGTGTAGTTCCTTGCAATGCATGCAAGTAATACCAAAGCACTTCTCCTTCCATCTCCAAGAGTAGTTATGCACCAACATCCATATCAAATTTCACACCTCTTCGTAAATTCAAAAGGCTATCCATCCTTTGTAAGTATGAATCCCAAAAAATTAGTGTGAAAATTGCTATGGACTTTGACACAAGCTAGCAAAACATTTAATGTGAATTAGATCAATGTAAACATTTAACAGGAATGTGTTGGCTTTGCCATCTGATACATGCTGGGAGTATAGTTCCTCGAAATGAAAGTCGTACCAAATTCGTTTGATGTAAAGCTATAACCGTGTAAAATGACACAACAACTATAACTTCAATGTACCCTGGAAACAACACAACATCACGTACAACAACAACAATAAGGCAAACACGTAAATTGGTACAAAGTAAGGCGGACATTGACTTAGAAATGTAGAAATTTTCTTTTCGTAACATAACTATTATAGGTATTTCTAGAACCATGTAAAATGGATTAGTAAAAGCCCAACAAATGGGTCCAAAAGGAAAAGGCCTAGCTCGCCTAGAGATTGAGGTCACTAAATGAAGGCACTAGATTGCTAGCCATGAACTCAAAACAGAGGACAAGCTCAAGGTGGTAACTCCAGCTCACTATGAACTCTAGCTCGCTCGTCAAAACATGCCACCTCAACTATCTTCCAGAAACTTATTGTGGTTAAATCCAAGAACGGGACCAACTTGTATACATCGACTTCCCACTTGCAATTAATTTATTATTATTCTTTCCTTTTTTGGATTACAATTGTAACACCCTAGTAACTATAAATAGGGGTTAAGAGTATTGTAGAGAGGAGGTCAATTCTGATACTCAAGAGGCCAATTTCCACACGCAGAGAGAGCCAATCTTAGACCAAAAAGGGTCCTTGTAGAAACACCAATACTCTATAAAGATATTTTACTCAGACTAAGAAATAACACTATCGTAGACATAGGGGTTAACAATTAACTTCGGCCAAACCACATTAAAAAGCCCCCTGGTGCCCTCTTGTTCTTTGTCTTTCCTTCTCTCCTTCTCCTCACAACCAACATGCAGTTTGGGGTTTCAAGAACTCCCAGTTGGCTATTGAATTTTAGGCTTAACCAAATTCACACATCAACATTTTGGCACTAGAAGGAGGCCTCATCTGCATTCTGGTTTATTCTCTATTCAACTGTGATGGCTAGAGGAAGAACCACTAGAAGTTCAAATATTCTAGTTAATTGGTCGGGAGTGTTAGCCTTAGAGGTTGTTAAATCAGAATACTCTAAGCTACACATTAGTTTTAATGTTGAAAAGTAATTTTTATCTAATAGTGTGTTTTAATGTGTTTAAATCTATTTTTCAGGCATTCGATTCAAGAAAGTTAAGGAGGTTCAAGTTTAGTGTTTTAGGATTTTGATTTTAATAGGATTTTATGTAAATAAACTTAAACCGAGTTTGATCCAGTTACTTTTTGAATGATGAAGTGAGAAAAACCTTTTTAAGAGAAAATCTTATAGCATACTTTGATGTAACATCGATGCACTGAAGAACTATGAAAGATCTTCATAGGCAAATCGATGTTACATCAATGTATGAGTAAAAGATCTCATGGGCAAATCGATGTTACTTCGATGTATAAATAAAATTTCATAGTCAATCGAAGTCACTTCGATGTATCGATCAAAAATCATTACCGAAGGTTTAGGAATTTGACCACTTCGATGTTGTAATCGATGTAAAGCCTTCAAACAACACATTATACATCGATTTCACACCAATGCATTAGTGAATAACAGACCATAATCAATGTTACATTGATTTATGAACTAAAAAACCATTTTTCTTTTACAAACGGCTATAGCAGTTATTCTGGCCCAACTACCTTCTATATATATATATGAGATTTTTACATAGTTTTTCATATCAATCAAGTGTGAAAACTAATTTAGAGAGAAAAGCTCGAATTACTCTTACAATCTTCAAAGTTTTGCAAATCTTCTGGATCAAGTCTGCTTCAATTTATTCTAGTTTGTTTGGGATTTTCATCCCAAATGTTGGCATTGTATTTCCAACTCTTTTCTTTAATTCTATTTTGTTTTTCTGAGTTTTCTTGGGTTTAGAAATCTGTATAGGTTTAGAAGAGCCTATTGTAAATCTTCTAGGTTAGCAAGAGGCCTATTAATTTCTTGTGGTTTTGTTGTAAAGACTCGCATTTCAGGAGCCTGTCAATCCTGATAGTTTTCTATTTTAATTCAGAGGTCTTTTGGTTGAGAAAGATCATGTGGAGTAGACTTGAATTGTGGTTTCAATTCAAGTTGAACCACTTTAAAAGATCTATGTTCAATTCTTTTCTTTTTTCTACACAATCTTCATTTCTACAATTCATTCTTTATCCTTATTTTTCACTCAATTGTTGCTTATCACCTTTTTACACATAAAATCAATTGAATTCAAATCAGATACTAGTGTACATAAATCTCCAACGAGATAAAGGCAAGATCCATTCCTTTTCATAATTTCTAACTATTTTATTTGGGATCGACAGATGGTATCAGAGTTTTGGCTCTTGATACACCTGTATCTATTTGATATTATGGATGCTAACTTTTTCTTGCTACCTAAGTGTCCACCTATCCATAAGCCACTAGGTTTTAATGGAGAACATTACACTTACTAGAAGCAGAAGATGAAAGACTTCATTGAGGCTATAGATATAGATATGTGGGAGTTGGTAGAGGAAGGTTATGAGCCTCCTAAAACTTTAATCAATGGTGAGATTGAATTGAAACCTAAATATCTCTGGACAGACAATGAAAGAAAGAAACATTGGTTAGCTGCAAAGGTAAAGTGGATCATTTCTAATTCATTATCACCAAATGAATATGAAAGA
>JANHAO010017989.1:0-13781 GCA_026873985.1 Saraca asoca
AGATTAATGCTTCCTTGATCACTAAATATTCATTCAATTATTGATCATATTCTATGGCTTAAAATCACAATAAGGATCCTTGAAAATGATTAATGAGTCTAATCATAACTTAGCCATAAACAATCCATCAAAATCTCAATGCATTGCTTAGTTTCCCTATCCTCTTTCTAAAAGTGATTATCAAAATCTCAATAATCATATTAACATCTAAATCAAATGAATCCATTCAACTCAGATATCACAATAAAAATAAAGAGGAAAGGAGAAGAAATGACTAACAAATTGAATGCAGAATCAAGTCTCAAGATCTTAGCATTAATCTCCAAGTTAGCAGCCCCTTGGACTGATTACAAGATACTTAGCCTTCCATGGAATAGAGGCATGAAAATGCAGAGAAAAAGATAGGAAAAATGTCCTACACTACTCTACACTACAATACGTGTTCTGCCCCTTTGCAAAAGTGAACTAAAAGGCCAAGGACTTTGCCTGGGAAAAGAGAAGAGAAGCTAGCTGCATGGTTAGTGAGTAGGTAATGATGGCTGGTCTGGTTTCTTGCTATCACTCTTCTTGCATGTTTTGGATCAATGTAGACTGCTTTCCTCTAGTTTTTCATTGACTTACAAGTCTCCAGTTAGCTGAGTGTGAGTTGGAGCAAAGGATGGTTCATTGGGCTCAAGATCCATGCCAATTGGGGGCCTTAAAACCAAATTCTGTAGAGGCCTATTTTTGTAACATTTTTGCCTCTATGTTGTAGCTTATATTTCATGCTCATATTAATCTATTCAGCCCAAGAATCTCACGAGAAATGTGGCCTTATGTCTCAGCTTCCATTTGACCTTAGTTTGACCTCAATTGGACTTGTATAACTCCAGTTATGATCTGATTAGTGCACAAAGGTCAGGCTACCCAAGACAGTATTTTGGTCTTATTTTTAACTCCAAATTTAGATAGCTAATTGGGAGATTCAACCTTAGAGGTCTTCATGAAGTTTGTAGGGTTATGTCTTAGCTTTCCTACAAGATAATAATCACATTAATTGGATAAGTGTAACTCGAGCTATGACCAGAATACAGAAACTGCTCAAAATGGCCAAATTATGCAGAATTTCTATAATGATGCCAATTGACACTAAATCATAAATATGCACTAAGACAGCTGAAAGTAAGTCATTTTGGACCTTAAAATGCTAAGTGAGAGGACAATTAAATGAATAAAATATTTTTTTATTAAAGCACCCCTACTCTGGCCCATTGATTACTTGATGACTTGTCCACATATAGCTCCCACCATGGGGCCTTTGAAGTTTCTGCCTCTTTTTGTATGGGCCCCATGAATTTCACAATAAAACTGGCTAGAGCCTGCCCCTTTACTACTGGTGTGGGCTTACACTCAATGTTCAACTGGGCAAGCTCAATCACCCATTTGAGCAATCAACCTGAAGCGTCTATCTTTTGTAAGACTTGTCTAAGTGGAAACTGGGTGAGAACCTTTATGCTGTGGGCTTGAAAGTAGGGTCGTAGCTTCCTTGACACAATGACTAGGTAGTAGCTGAGTTTTTCCATTAGTGAGTACCTTGTCTTGGCATCCAGTAGTTGCTTACTTACATAGTAAATTTGGAGCTAAGCTCCTCCCTCTTCTCATATTAAGATTGTGTTGAGGGCATGTTGGGACGTGCCTAAGTATAAGATCAGCTTCTCGCCCTCTTTTGGTTTGAATAAGAGTGGAGCTTGTCCAAGATACCATTTGAGATTTTGAAAGGCAACCTCACATTCTTGCATCTATTTGAACCTCTTCACCTTCTTTAGGATATTTAAGAAGGGGACACATTTATCTGTTGCCTCCAAGATAAATCTGCTGAGCACCGCGACCTGGCTATTTAAGCTTTGCACATCTCTAGCCTTAGCGGGGGATCACATGTCGATGAGAGCTTTAATCTCTTTTGGATTTGCCTTAATCCCCCTGCTATTTACTATGAAGTCGAGGAACTTTCCCGAGGTGACTCCAAATGCACACTTAAGCAAGTTCAACTTCATTTAATATTTCCTCAGAATCTAGAACATTTCATGCAGATTGTGGACATGGTTGGCTAGCTGTTTGAACTTTACCAACATGTCATCTGCATACACCTCCATTGTTTTGCCAATTTGGTCTTTAAACATCATGTTTACCAATTGCTAGTAAATCACTCCCACATTTTTAAGCCCGAAAGGCATTACTTTGTAGCAATATAACCCACGATCAATGATAAATGAGGTGTATTCCTCATCTTGTGCAGCCATCAGGATCTAGTTATATCTTGAGTAAGCATCCATAAAATTAAGGAGTTCATGTCCCATTGTCACATCTACCAGCTAGTCGATCCTCGGTAATGAGAAGCTATCTTTTGGGTAGGCTTTGTTTAAGTCGGTGAAGTCTATACATGTCCTCCATTTCCCATTTTTCTTCTTCACAAGGATGGGGTTAGCGACCTAAATGGGATAATGGGCTTCTCGAATAAACTTGTTTGCTAATAGCTTATCCACCTCTTCTTTTAATGCGGCATAATGCTCAGCAATCATTGACCTTCTCTTCTAGTAGACTAGCTTGTACTAAGGGTTGATGTTAAGTCTATGCGACAAAACCCCAGGGTTTATGCCTACCATATCTTCATAGTTCTAGGAAAAGGCATCCGATTAGCCTTGAGGAATTTGGCTAACTGTGCTTTTATATTAGGTGGCAAGTTCTTTCCTAACTTGAGGTATCTCTCTATATCCACTTCACTGACCTTTATTTCCTTGAGCTCTTCAATAGGTTCAGTAGCTCGTTCGACATCTACCTCACAAGGGTCGAGGTCATAGCTAGCCCTCAGGTGCTCATAGCTTGGGGCTCTCCCCCAGATAACACGTGTACTTTTTGTGTTTGTGCTCTGAGCTTGACTACCTCCTTATAACAGCGCCAGGTAGTTTACTGTTCTCCTCGCATGTATCTAACTCCATTCAAGGTTAGGAATTTGATATTTAGCATCTTAGTATACGCGACCACATCCAGGTCATTCATAGCAGGTTGGCCCAGCACCACATTATAAACTGAGGGGCAGTTTATAATTAAAAAATCCGTTATGATAATCGCTTAGCGGCCTAGATCATCCAAGGTAAGCGGTAGTCTAATCTGACCTACCGATATTATCCCATCTTCCATGAAGTCGTAGAGGGGTTTAGGAGAAGGATTCAACTGGCTCGTGCTCACGCCCAACTGGTCGAAGCATCCTTTGTACATCACATTAATAGAGTTGCCAATATCAACCATTATTCTCCTCATATTAGCATTGCCAATCATGGCATGGATGACTATCGCATCATTGTGAGGGGTATGGACTCCTCGTGCATCTTCTTCTATAAATTTGATGCTTTCTGAGGTTACTCTAGCTTTTTTGGTGAGTCTCTCACATTCCATACGACTCGTAAGTAGGACACAGCCTGCTACCCACATATAGCGATCACACAACCTATTCGAGATGCCAGCAATGTAAGGCCTACCATGGATAGTAAAAATGATCCTCACTAAAGGCATTTCCTTGTGTTCAAGGGTCTATTGTTGCTAATGCTACCTCGATTGTTAGGGACATGGGGGTCGTTGCCCTGAGGGTCTCAACACATAATCTCTCAGTGTCCTCTCTTAATGAGGCCCTTGATGGCATCTTTGAGTGCCCAGTAGTCTGAGGTGTTATGCTCGACCTTGTTATGATAGACACAAAATTTGCTTTGATCTCTCCGTCCGATGGAAGTTCTTATAGGTCTGGGTCTCCCAAAATCCTCATTATACCTTTTGATCGTAAAGATTCTGTCCAAGATATCTAACAAGGCAGTATAACTATCATAGTGACTTTGACGTGGTGGCCGCCCATTTTTGGCCTTTTTCACAGCTTGACCTCCAAAGTTATCCTTTTGGCTTTTTCTACTACTCCTGCTACTAGCTTTCTTCTTGCCCCAGTTGGAGCCACTCGCCTCTTCTTTTTTATTGGGCTTCTTTAGGCCAAAGGTTTCTTCCCATTGAATTTCTTTAGTATCATGTTCATAGAATTCACCCAAACTCTTCACCGGGGACTTATATATATCCTCATGCAATTTTCCATCCTTGCTGAGTCCTGTTGAGATAGCTGTGAGGACACTTTCATCTGACGGGTTCTCCACACTGCTAACTTCGCACCAAAATCGGGTGATATAGTCCTTAAGCGATTCATCTCTCTGCTGGAAGACTATTACTAAGTGGCAAGATAAGATGAGTTGTCTCTTTAATACCTTATATTGGTTAAAGAATTTTGTTTGACATTCCTTCCAGCTTCAAATGCTGCGAGCTAGGAGATTCCAAAACCAGGTGCGTGATATGTGTCCAAGGTTAGCGAGAAACACTTGGCACTTCACCAATGAGCTGGAGGTCTGGAAATCCATCTAAACATTGAATGCATCCAAATAGCTATATGGATCACTATCCCTATTATATAGCGGGATATTGGAAACCTTAAACCTATAAGGAAGGGGTTCTATTTCGATCTCCTTGGTGAATGACATCCTTTCCTCGTAAGGGTCTTGGCTGCTTTAGGTTACAAGTCTTTTTTCTAGCAACTTCACCCTCTGGAACAACTCCTCAATGACAGGGTCCTGAGCCTCGAACTGATGACTAGTGGTCTACCAGCTCTTTTCATCTCGCTGACAGCGAGAATGGTGGTCTGAGGTCTTGTGTCTTCGACTATGCTCGTGACCATGTGAGTGACGATCCAACCTACATTCATGGTCTATCTCATTGGAGCTTTCTTCTCGACTAGAGCTCTCACACTACTAGTCATCCTTTTCATCCTCACAAGCCTTGCAGACTTCTGACATTAACCATAAATTTGATGAGTGAATGGAATCGACATGTTGGCATTCATTTCTAACGGGCTCTTCATGTTGAGGCCCTGGTTTTTAGAGTCCCCCTTTTGGTGCCGTTCCCACTTGTCTTTGCATGCTCTAGGCTTGTGCTTGGGCCAAAGATCTAACCATGTTTGCCAACTCTCTCACAGTATTTTCGAGGGCTTCCTAGCACTAGTGCCAAGTTTAGGCTCCGTTAACTTCAAGAGTGGCAAGTTGGTGTGGAGTGGGAAGCACCATACCCACTACTACACCTAGTGTAGGGGCAGTGAAGTCCTATTGAGGTTGTGTCTAGCCTTCAAGCTGGCCAGCATATACTCCTGTGCTTCTGGTAGTTTCTCCTCTTACCATTGTAGATGAAACAATTTATCAAGATTGAAGAAAATATAGTAGAGGTTCGAGCCCTCCTTCTAGCACCAAAATGTTGATGGTAGAATCCAGTTAATGAGTGTGAGTTCAGTGCTACCCGAAACTAAAAGTTGAAGAAGTGAGTCAATAAAGAAGAAACAGAAGAAAAAGAGGAAGAACAATAAACATCAGAAGCTTTTATCATGGTTTGGCTAAAGCCAATCGGCCCTTACGTCCACATTGAGTTGTATTAGCTCTTTTATGGAGGTTTTCCATTTAGTTCAATGGAGATACAATGCTAAGTTATAATTCCAGTAAAGTGTCTGCATGTAGTTGTTTTTCTATATATCTTACAACGGTGTCCTCCCCTATTTATAGAAGAGGGGAGGGTTACAAGTGTAATTTAACAAATAGCAAAATAATTATTTTTGCCACATCGGGCAATAAATGCTTGGTGTCTGGTAATAAATGCAGGGCAAATCATTGTCAGATTGTTAGGGGTTGATGTGTCAATTTTGGAGACTAACCTGTCAGTTGGGAAGATATGCCCTCAACTGATGACTAAGCTTCCTTACTGGAGCTCAGCTCGCTATCATAGTGACCTGGGTCTGCGTTGGATGACCTACTCATCATGGACTATTTTCTCTACTAAGTCCACCTAAAATAAGTTTGTTGAGGGGTAGCCTAGGCATTGCGTCCTGCTCAACGAGTCGGTGCATTCCTCGCAAGCTGCGCTTCCACATTGACCCCTTCCTGCATCCTTAGTTCATGGGTAGCGAGTTGGCATTTCACTAAGCAACCTCAATTCTCAAGGAACCTGAGCTTCCTCTTTAGCTAGGCCTTGCTTCTTATTAGGCCCTGGTCAGTCCATTTCAGGTGATTCAAAAAATGCTTGTAACATATTCCTTTTCGCCCTTTTACAACCAATCATTCAAAATAATAATTCAAATAGTGTAGGAATACAATTCCCTATAAACTATCTTAAATCTAGAGTCTCATTAACAATCCTTCTCATATTTCTATCTCATCAATATTAACCAAATTTATTTATCCTAATGTTATCCACAGTTTCTTTCAAAATCCATATTCATATCTTTATAGTATACTTTACTTGAATTTTTAAGCCAAATTCTCAATCCCAACACAACAAAAATATTTAGGGATAATTTCAAAAATAATATCCTTTATACAAAAAGGAAGTCAAAAAGTAAAATTCCCACCCACCTGATAAAAGAGAATTTCCTACCCTTTAGTCCTAGGTCTAGATGCATTATTGTAATCATCATAATCTAAAAGAAATCATGACTAAATTTGCAATAAAACATATAGATGAGATAAAGAAAAAAAAGAATCAAATTTGCATTTGATTCAATCGTTTTACCTTGAATTCGGGTTTTTGAATCAAGTGTGCACTAGGACTTCTCCTCAATAAGGTTTCAACTCTGGTTGACGGCTAGACTACATTAAGATTATATCATCTTAAATTTTGTGCATTAGGTTTTGTTAACTCGACACCAATTGGTTGATTACATCTTAAAATCCAATCAATTGATTGATTCACCCTCCAGGACTAAGCCCATGGTCAATTGGCCACCTTCCAAATATGTGTTGAGTCTAGCTAGGTTAACTTTAGGGGGTTTTACATGATTAAAGTGTGTTGCTCAATGACGGTTGTCAAGACCGATAAAGATAAAGTTGAACTACCTAAGCTTATAGTTAAGGTAAGTCCAAGTTGAACCTCAGAAACCAAAGATTTATTTCAACATGTTCATAATAAGAAATAGGAGGGTTAGATATTAACTAATCAGAAATAGGAATCAAAGAAATAGTGATAACATGAGAAAAATAGGAGTAAGAAAAAGGGAAATCTAATGGAGGAAAGCTTCAATCCAATGGACTCATACAATCAATTTTGTGATTAATTATTGACACAATTATTTCATTCCCTCTTTGACTCCTTAACCACGAATATAATTAAGCCCAAAACCTAATGATTTCTTGTTAATTTCTTTCTAAATTGGCTAACCAAGCCTAGCATCTATTAACCCTTATTGCTAAATCAATTGAAACTCAATACCTCAACCAATTTATCAATAGCATTAAGATTTAAAAATACTAAAACTAATTAATCAATTTACCCTAATAGCAAACTAACTACTTACCCCCAATTCTCTAGGAAAATTGATGTGCATTAGCAGTAAATCAAAATCCTATTGCTACTCCAACCAAATAGCCATAAACAATAAATTGCTTATAGAAATTTAGCTAGTAGTAAATCACAATGAACAATTAATTAATGGGCTACATTAACTAATCATCTAAATAAATTATTAGCATAAAAATAAAGAATCAAATTAGGAATAAATTGACAATAAAAGTAAGTCTCACAATCAACAAAAGAATTAATACAGAATTTTCCTTAGATTGAAATGGAAGTTTAGTTGCACATTAATGTAAAATTGAAGCAAAATAAAGAAGAAGAGAACACCCAATTAGGGCTTATGCTCTTACCCTAGCAGATTTCCTCATCTTCACTAAAGTAGAGAAAAATAAGAATGAATCTAAAAGCTATTACAATTGTGGTTCAGCTACATTGTTATAGAGCTCACTACACTAACTCTACTTAGGCTGTTGATTAGGGTCACAAGGTGGCTTAATTAGATGTGGGTCCCTTCATTTGAATGTAGCTTTATCTCTTATAAGTCTAATAGCCTTGACCTTACATAAAAATTTGATTTCTAACTCAAGTTATGGGCCAAAAACTAAGATGGCTTTTCAGAGAAGTCCAACCCATAATAAAATTAAATACTTAAGTCTACAGCCTTGTAACTTAATTAAAACTATGAATTTTAACCTCGAGCCCTTCATAAAAGTTGTAGGAATGGATCTTGGCTATCCTATGGGCTTAGATTTGCACCAAAATGATGGATGGAACTCTACCTATGAATATACCAAAACTGGTTCTAAGTCACGAGACAACACTCTGTTTCAGCTTCTGAGCTTCATTTGACCTCTAAAATAGCTAAAATAAGCTTAGGACTCTTCATGAAATTTTTATACCTTTCTCTTGACTTTCCAATAACATAAGAATCACCCACAATCAAAATCCAAAACTTAAGATATACCTAAAAACCTGAAGCAGTCTAAAATAGGGCCAAATTACTAAATTAATTCAATTAAACACAAAAACTTAGCAAACCACTAAACCAATTACAAGTATTCAATTAAGCACATAAACATGACAAAAGATTAAGTATAAAAGGGATATAAAATATATAAATTATGTTCATCACTCAAATTGTGTTGGATTGTGTTCATGGAGGAAGAAAAAGATTGTGATTATGGAGACTTGGGTTAGGATGATGGTAGTGTTTTAGATTTATCGTTAAGGTTTTAAAATAGTAAGTAGAGGGTTTTTTTATATAATCCATTTTATAACTTTAATTTTTTTATAATTGAATTACTAATTTTAAATAACTTGTTAAATTAGATAATTTAAAAGTGTGTCATAATTTTAAACTTGTCAAACCATATGTTTTAAAAATTAGCTTGAGTCCGTACTATAGAAAGCTCCTTATTCATATTGAAAGATATGTAAGTTTATATCCTAAAAATATAGTGGTCTATATCCAAAAGAATTGATGGATCATGTTTAAGACACACGATAGTTCTTGTCTATTATTCATATGCAAGAGACATAGTGGTTCATGATCAAGAGACACGACTATCATAATTAATAAACATGGTAGTTTATGTGCAAGAAACATAATGGTTTATATTAAAAAGATATGATTATATATGTTTGAGACATTTCATTTCATATTCGAAAAATATGATAATTGAGGATTTTACTCATTTACTTAATTCAATTACACATTGCATCATTAACTTTTTGATATATAGTGCTTCTTTACTTTTAAAATTTATTATAATCCCTTTTTTTAAAATAATAATAGGAATTGTTTGAATTCCAACATTACTTTTTTAAGTTCTAATGAAGACTACTTGGACATGAAACATATGAGGGATGATAAACCTTCGCATCAATAATAAAATGCATCATACAATATACTTTCATCTATCCTTGAATTGTCCAAGTTATTGAATTACGATTTAAAGAATTCATTAATAACTTTTTGTATCTAATTTGGTAACAATGAACCTGTTGATGGTGGATTTCGATTTGGTCCTGTTGTATACTGAAAATGACCGTGCGAGGATGAGTCCCTGAGGAAAACATAAACTAATCCTCGTGCCTCAACGAGAAGTTCTCAAGAGGCCTCACTATGAATAGCAGAAGGCAGTAACGGCGAAAGTAATCCCAAGTGTCGGGCCTTGTCTCGCTCATCACGATGTACTAACATTACAAGATATGTCCCGCAAAGCAGCATCTTAATGGCAACGCAACCCTACAAGATGGGCTTTTGTTCTTGTGCTCACCATAGCGAGTTCCATGACATCCCCAGTACCGTGAACTCTCGTTCGAGACATCAAAGCATCTTGCTCAACACAGATAAATGGTCAGAAGCCTACAGCCAGTCTAAAGCAAACACCTCCGTAGACTATATGCCGCAAACAGCCGAACTATAGTCTTTTCATTGTCTTTTCTCATTTATTTGATGTAATACAACTGCAGCTTGTAATTAATGCAAGAAGCTCACCCTTCCTCTATAAATAGGATTGCATTATTAGCAGGGGGACCAATCTTTGTAAGTAGAAATCCCTCAGAAGTCACAATAGTAAAATCTCTATCATGGACGTAAGGTCCAGCCAATCTAGATTTAGCTGAACCACATAAAAATCGAGTGCCTTCCCCCATATTTCTTCAACCATTTACTTCATCCACTTCACTTTTTCTCATCCGCAAACTAGGTACAGGCCTGGGGTCCCAAAGAATCCCCCGTTGGCTGGAGTTTGGGATATAACCAAAATCTGACGTCAACATTTTGGCACCGGCTATGGGGATCTCACCTGTCCTAGCTGATTTCTCATTATTATGGCTAAGGGAAGGGTTACTAGGTCCTTGAGCATATGACGCCAAACCCCCGACAGCCATGTTTCGATGACAAGCTTGTCCACCGCCCCTATGACAAGAGCAACCACTAGTTTCCCTCAGGCCAATCCGGTGCGACCGGCTCTCGCTGTTAACGACACTGAAGAATTGTAGGCTTGGCTCCAGTGTCAAGAGAGGCTTGAGCACATGATGGGAGAATTGACTAAAGTAGTCTCGATGTTGGTACAGGTGCAAACCTAGAATGCGCACACACAGGCTAAACCCGTTATTCCTGAGGAAGAACGTTTCGACGAAATAGACCGGGAACAAGAGCGATATCACTAACTGTGCGATCAGAATAATGGAGCAAACCATCAGGTCCCTGGCCATGGAATGAGGGGCTTAGATGCTGTAGTGGAAGGTCTCCTTCGAAGAGTCAGACATTTGGAGGAGTGCCCTCAAGCTCGAAATGACCAAGAGCGTCTCGGAGATTAAACCCCTTTCTCTGAGGAGATTATGAAGGAGACTCTACCGTATAAGCTAAAAATCCCTGCCATCTCGTCATATGATAGGGATACAGACCCATACAGCCATCTGGACCTATTTAATATCTAGATGGACCTTCAGGCTTGCAACCCTTCGGTCAAATGCCGTGTTTTCCCCGCTACTTTGGGAGAAATTTCCCGTGCATGGTTCAAAAGCCTCCCAGCTCGTAGCATCGGCAGCTGGGGAGAGTGTCAGGAAAGATTTGTCAACCAATATCAGGCACTAAGAAGGCGACTTGCACCCCCATGTCATCTTGCTACCATCTTCCAAGGTAGGTAGGAAGCACTGAAGGATTATCTCACTCGCTTCAGGCGCGAGGTCAATAATGACGAGAAGTCCTTGGATGAAGCCATTCTAACCGCCATCTCCGTAGGACTCCGCAGGGATGGAAAGCTGTCTAAAAGCTTGTACAAATCCCCAGTAAGCAGCCTAGAAGAATTCTATGAGTGAGCCACAAAATAAGTCAGGTGGGATGAAACTTTCACCCCACGAAACCTTGAGGTAGGCGGTTCAACATCGAACAAGAAAAGGAGCAACCGTGGAAGCGGGAATGACAACCCTGAGCTTCGGTCCGTAAAGAAGGGGAAGGATGAAGTGCCCCCATTTCAGGTCTATCACAGCACCTATAGCATCCTATCAGATGCTCAAGACAAGATCTTCGCAATGGAGAAGGACAAGGAAGACTTCGGATAGCCTCCGCCCTTGAAAACTCCCGGCAGGTCCAGAGTTAATCGAGGGAAATTTTGTGCATACCACAACGAGTTCGGACATACCACCTCAGAATGCTGGGCACTGCAAGACACTATCGAAGATCTCATTAAGAGAGGACGCCTGCACGACTATATCATGCGGCCTTCCAAGCTACAGCATGGGTCCTACCACCAAGGCGCTGAGCGAGAACGATCCCCACTATCAGGACAATCTTTTAGACTTTTATGTTTATCTATAAATTATATGAACACTTCCCGAATTTATTTACTAATACTAAGTCCTCTTTTGTTAGGATAACAACAACCGTCGCTTGCACATTGTCAATCTATTACAAGCCCTGTGAAAGGTGAAAGTGCTCGGATCTGCTACTCAATTAAGGCCCCCCGGAGCTTAATCTGGAGATGAATTGACGAATCACTTAGCCAGTTAAGCTGCGGGCTCGCTAAGGCGTGGAGATGCTTTAAAATAAACTTACCCAGTCAGTTGAGCTGCGGACTTGTTGACTGGCTAGCATAGCAGACGTGCTCGCTGGGGCATGGAGACGCTTTGAAGTAAACTCACCTAGCATGTTGAGCTGTGGGCTTGCTAACTGGCCAGCGTAGCAGACGTGCTCACTGAGGCATAGAGACGTTTAAAAATGGCTCACCAGTTGAGCTTCGGGCTCGCTGAGGCATAGGAGATGCTGTAAAATACACCCCTCGAGCACAAGATAGCTCCGGCCACAAGATCGGCCACCCCTTTGGGCACAAGATCGCTCTGACCACGAGATCGATCACCCCTTGGGCACATGATCACGAGATTGCCCCGACCACAAGATCGGCCACCCCATTAAGTCACAGCTTTCATGCGCACTAATCTTTTTAAGCACAAGATCGCTCACTTATCTTCGCAGCTCTCATGTGATTAAGTAAAGTCGCAGCTTTTATGTGCACTAATCTTTTTATCACTCACTCTCTAAGCCCGCTTGTGGCCAAGTTTGTGTATATCTATTTTTTAGGTGCATACAAGCCATCCAGATCAATCAAGTCATGCGCATAGTGGAAAATAAAGCAATTTTATTCATTAAGAGACCTCAGGGAGGCACATTTACATCAGAAAGCTCTGAATATAAAACAAGGTAAAATACACTATAAAGCCCTAAAGCATAAGCTAGTTGGGGAGCAGAAGAAACCCCCATTAAAAGAAGAAGAAAAGAAAGCAAAAAAGAAAAGAGAAGAGGAAAAGAAGCCAGCCGTGGATGGCCGTGTTTTAAGAACAGCACGCCGCTCTATTTTTCTTCAAATGCACAATCAGCGACAGTGCTACATCCTGTCTACCCTCGACCGCCTGCACCTCCTAAAGAAACCTAACCAGGAAGCCTCAGGAGGTTGGCTGGCAAAACAATTGCCTCACGGCAGGACCGAAAGAACGTAATATGGGATCCATATAAGACCCTTCCACGTTACCAAATAAGACGATTCTTCCAAATCACATATGCAGCAAACCATACATACCTCAAGGGAGAACCAGAGTTTCAAAGGTGGCCTATTAGGGAATTCCATGGTTTGTTGTAAGTGACAGAAACTGGAAGATGGTCTCCCCTTTTTATAGTACAAGAAACGATTCATTCAGGAGTCTAGATTCATCTCCTCCAACCACACGAGTTAATGGCCTTGAAAAAGAACCAGCTTAAATGCAGTTGCAATTACCGGATATGCTTCAATAATAGCAAAACCTGGGGAAAGGGCAACGACGGTTCAACTTTTGACCAAGTAAAAACAGAACGGTCTTCAAAACTCCCAGCTCACTGCGCAAGCTGAGAGTTGGGGGGCTTATGTTGTATACTGAAAATGACCCTACAAGGACGAGTCCCCAAGGAAAATGTAAACTAATCCTTGTGCCTCAACGAGAAGTTCTCAAGAGGCC
Source organism: Saraca asoca (assembly GCA_026873985.1). Taxonomy (NCBI): domain Eukaryota; kingdom Viridiplantae; phylum Streptophyta; class Magnoliopsida; order Fabales; family Fabaceae; genus Saraca; species Saraca asoca. Next base: position 13,390 of record JANHAO010017989.1, read on the forward strand.
TCACTGTGAATAGCAGAAGGCAGTAATGGCGAAAGTAATCTCAAGCGTCGGGCCTTGGCTCGCTCGTCATGATGTAATAACATTACGAGATATGTCCCGCAAAGCAACATCTTAACGACAATGCAACCCTGGGAGATTGGCGGTCGTTCTTGCGCTCGCCATAGCGAGTTCCACGACATCCCCAGTACCGTGAACTCTCGCTCGAGACATCAAAGCATCTTGCTCGACACAGATAAATGGTCAGAAGCCTACAGCCAGTCTAAAGCAAACACCTCCACAACCTATATGCCGCAAACAGCCAGACTATAGTCTTTTCACTGTCTTTTCTCATTTATTTGATGTAATACAACTGTAGCTTGTAATTAATGCAAGAGGCTCACCCTTCCTCTATA
>JANHAO010017990.1:0-13767 GCA_026873985.1 Saraca asoca
CATTTATTTTTAAAAAATTATGTGTTTATTAATTTTTTATGCTTTGTAACTTTTAATTTTTTTATGATTAAAAGTGAGAAAGAGAGAGAGTGTGAGGAAAGGGATGAGAGAGAAAGTGAGAAAGAGGATGAGAGAGAGTGTGAGAGAAGGGATGAGAGAGAAAGTATAAGAGAGGATGAGAGAGACAATGTGAGAGAAAGAGGATGAGAGAGAGAATCTGTGAGAAGGGATGAGAGAGACGTGTGAGAGAAATGATGAGAAAGAAAGTGTGAGAGGGGATGAAAGAGACAATGTGAGAGAAAGGATGAGAGAGAAAGTGAGAAAGAGGATGAGAGAGAGTAAGAGAGGGTATGAGAGAGAAAGTGTGAGAGAGGATGAGAAAGATAGTGTGAGAGAAAAAGGATGAGAGAGAGTGAGAGAAGGCATGAGAGAGAAAGTATGAGAGAAAGGATGAGAGAGAAAGTGAGAAAGAAGATGAGAGAGAGAGAGTAAGAGAGAGAGGAGATGAGAGAGAAAGTGAGAGAGGGGATGAGAGAGACAGTGTGAGAGAAAAGATAAGAAAGAAAGTGTGTGAGAGAATGGGAGAGACAGAGAAAGGATGAGAGAGATAGTGTCAGAGAAAGGATGAGAGAGAAAATGAAAAAGAGAATAAGAGAGAGTGAGGAAAGGGATGAGAGAGAAAGTGATAAAGATGATAAGAGAGAGAGTGAGAGAGGGAATGAGAGAGAATGTGAGAGAGGGGATGAGAGAGTAAATGTGAGAGAGAATGAGAGAAAAAATGTAGATAAATGTCAATATTTTATTTTTTTGTAATATTACAATTATGTCATTAATGAAGAATATATATGTCTTTTTATACTTAAAAAAACATTCATATGTACATGGGTCTCCATGGGAATGTTTTTTTGCAAAACTTAGCTAAAAAATATTCCTAGGAATGTTTCCCGGGAATATTTTCTTAAAAATTGTATACTAAATATAGAAAACTTATATTTCTATCTTGAAATTCGTAATAAACTAAAAATATTCTCCCTATCAAATCCCCGTAAGACTAGAGTTAGAATTGCAAGAACTTCCTCTTCAATTAATACAATAAATTTTGTTTAAAGGAAAATATCATTATGAGGATTGATGACAATATAAACACGTAATGACGTAAAGTAGATAAAGGATGTAACATTTAACAGACACGTTTTATGGAAAGCTTTGTGAGAGTCATGCAAGCGATGATTAGAAAAGGGAGAAAATGCTCCTACGATGTGCTGAAATCAATAGTATTAGTATTAATGGAATTTAATAAATAAGATGTTTTGATATTATACGGAGAAAAATAATTTTTTTATCTATCAAAATTTAATAAATAATAATATTAAAATTTTCAATACTATAATAAAATTAAAATAATTTTCCTTTAAATGTGATGATTAGTGGATAGTTAGCTTGATCTGAATATGATTTTGTGGTTGTTTGAATTAGATAAGTGGTTTGTAATGTAGGATGCAGTTTTAGCAAACTATAAAACAAAACTATATCTCATGGATTGATGATATAGTCTTGTTTACATCAGTGTCACATAAAATATTGTTAAATACTTATTTGGTATAATAATTAAAATTCTCAATAACTATTTTTAAATTAAATAATCGATTATTGTTATAAAATGTATAACTGAAATAGTAAAAAAGATACAAAGGGATTTAATTTATCATCTAACACAAACTTCATAACCTCTAATTACAGGCTTATGTTCATATGTATAAGACCTCAGGGATGAACTTACATAAATATAAAGGGATGAACTTAAGAGAGAGATGAATTATACACATAAGAAAATGTGAAAAGATTTGGAAGTTGTATATGTATATTCATAAAAATGATTCATAACATGGGCTTGTTTGATACAGTAACGAAATAATTAATTATAAATATAATTTAATTATTATTAATAATTAATTTTTAAATAATTGATTATAAAAAAATTATTTTATATTTGATAATATCATTTGATAATTAATTATACATAACATATTCTTATTTGGATGATATATAGAAAAATCATGTTTTGATTTTAAATTAATAAAAAGGATATTGAGGAAAAAGAAAGCAATAGGTTTTTGTCTTGTTGGCATAAGAAAATTTATGACAAAAGAAGAGAAAAGTAAAGTTAATATAGGTACAGATTTAAATGTTTCTTTTTCTATAATCCTTATTAAAATAAAAGTTACTCAAAATAACTTTCTGTTTAATAAGATTTATTATTTATAATTGATTATTAAAAGATTTTAGAGGTGTGACTAAACATCTCTATGACACTTTTAGAATATTTGATAATCAATTATAGGTAATAATCTTGATTAAACAAAAAGTTACTTTCAATAGTTTTTATTTTAATCAAGATTATAGAAAGAAAAACATTCAAACTTGTGCCTATATTAACCTTGTTTTTCTTTTCTTTTATCTTCGTTGTCCTTTCTTCAGTAATAATAACAAAATCTTCTTTATCTTTCTTTTCCTTTATTTTTTTTCACTAATTTAATACTAAAAAGTAATTTTTTATGCTGATGTTTGGCTCATGGAATCTTTCTCACATTCTCCGGAATGCTAGATTCCTATGTTTAGTTTAAAATTTAGAAAAATTTATCTTAAAATATTTTTAATCCAATATTTTCACAAAATATTCTTATGAAAAATATGGGTATCTTACATTCCCATAATATGGGAATGTTTTAGTAATTTAAAATGACTATTTTATTTATCCTTTTATTTATGTCTTACCATATCAACCCACCACCATCACCGCTATTGACTACTATTTATTGTCATTGACCACCGCCCACCACATATTGCTATTAACCATCACTCACTACTGTTGACCACTGTCTATCACCGCTTATCACCAATTACCATTGACCACCATCCCCACCACCCACCGATGATAATCACCATCCATTACTATACACTATCGTTGACCACCGTCCACTATCACCTACCATCGCTTATCATACTTAATAGATAAGCTCTCTAGTGTTGATCACTTAATTTTGATGAAGATATTTTTAATAATTTAATAATATTTTTTAAAATATGTAAATTAATAAAAATATAATAATGTAACATTCAAAAGAATCTTTTTAATTGAACCAAATATAATAATATGATATTCTCAAGAATTATATTTCGGGGAATCACATTTCTAAGAATATTAAGATTCTTAGAAATTAAATGTATGATTCCGTGAACCAAACGCCACCAATACATCATTCAAATAAAAATAAATTATGTATAATCAATTATCTAAAGATATTATCAAGCATAAAATAGATTATATATAATTAATTATTTAAAAATATATTATTAATAATCAATTATATATTCAATCACTATAACCAACAAGTCTTGCACATCTTATATTTTTTAAAATTAATCTTATCTTATTAACCTTTCTTAACCTTTCAAAAGAACCTAAAACATAAGATAATATTATATGGGTTGCTAATGTAAATATATTTATATTGTTGATGCAAGAGATATAAATTCTAAAAAAAATATTTTGTGGTAAAAAATACTTGAGTCTTTCTAATCAAAAGTGCATCATGATGAAAGGAATTTATTTTTATATCATTTTTATATTTATGTAATAATTTTTTATCTATTTTTCATACCTCTCTAATTTAATCCTTGAAAGGTAATTTTTCTTGGCATATTAAAATAAAAACATCTTTCAAAAGTAATTTTTAATTAGTATACATTGTCCAACATAAAATTCATATTTTTTTTAAACTTAGTTCTTTTAGAATTAATTCTTATAAATAATTTTTTTAAAAAAATATATACAAGTGTGTAAACATTATCTCGAGTAAGCAATGCTATTGTCGATAGATTGAATCGCCATCGTAGCATTATTGTTGTCACATATCCTAGTTATCACATGATTGCTCAATACAATCTCGTAAGTCGTAGCGTCTAAGCCCTTGTTTAGAATTTTGTTAAAAAAAAGAACCATTTTGAAATAAATTCATTTTTAAATGAAAGAAAATTTTATTTCATTTAGAATTTCTGTTTTAGCTGTATTTATGTTATTATGAAATACTTTAAATTTATTAAGAATTTTACTCGAACTCATTTCATTTAAATTCTATGTATTTTCAATATGTTTCTGACATAACAATTTATTTACAAATGAATTAAAATAATTTTTTTAACAATTTTTAAATAATAAAATTCATTTATAAATAAATTAAAATCATTTTTATTAAAATGAAATTAATTAAATTCTAGAAAAATTTATTCTAACTTCATTGGAACAATGATTTTCGAGATTTTTCAAACAACAAACGTATGGTCATGAATTCTCCCCATTTCATTGAGATATAGACACAATTTCATTGAGACCACGAGTGTAAATTTAAAAAAGATACAGGAACACTTTTTTACGCTAAAATTTATAATTTTTTTTTATAAAGACTTGTCAATTCAATATTACAAAAAAAAAAAAAGATAAGATAAGATACACTAAAGTCTTTTTACTTTGAGTTGTGTCTACACAACCCACTTTAAATCATGTGTAATTTATTCACACTCATCTATTTTTAATCCATAAAATTAAAGGATTTGATAAATTTTATTTAACAAAAAATATATATCATAAAAAAAAAAGTAGCACACATACGTAACATTTTTCACACAAAACATAAGGAGTTTGGTGCATTTTATACAAATACATTATTAATTAAATTATTTCTTTTTATATAAAATTAATACTTTTATAATTTATAAAACTAAAATAATTTAAAATTTATCAAATTTTAAATTTATAGCAATAATATTTTTATTACAAATATGTAAATTTAAATATAAATTAAAATAACAATATATAATATTTATACATGTCTTACTTTTTTCTGAGATATATTATTTGTAAGTTGAAATGGACCAAACCCTTAAGTCTATTAGTGAAAAATAGATCAACGTGATAAAATACACATAATTTAAGTATGAAGAGTTTAAATGCATCTTTTAGAGATAAAAGATTATATCCACATGACTTAAGTTGAAGAGGATTTAGTATATTTTAATCTAAAAAATCTATAGGTCTATATCTCTCTTAAATTTACATTGCAAAATATAAAAGAGATATTTTATGTCTACATCTCTTCTAAATTTATACTCTTAATTTTATTAAAAAAAAAAACAGATCCAAATTCAAGCTATATAGTATGGAAGCAAATCCTTCCATAAGAAACACAAAAATCTGACAAATAGGATTAAGCTGATCACATAACAAACCAACAGAATTTTCAGTTAAAGAGAATCATATATAGCTTATATACCACCATGACAGCACCATAACTTGATATATATTTTTTCAAATACTATCATACTTTTTTTAATATGTATAATTATATTATAATCGCCGAAAAATAATGCCATGAAATCTATTCAAATTAATTGTTAAAGATATATATTTTTTTCTGAAAAATAAAAAATAAAATAAAATCCGCCGCCACTAACCTAACATCTGCTGTTGAAAATTGTAATTTCAGGTGCTGGAGTATTTGGTCATCTCTCAGACTCGTCACTAGGAAGAAAAGCCTCTCTCATATTAGTTTGCATACTAAACACCATCTTCGGTTGCTTAACAGCACTATCTCCCAACTACGACCTACGTCCTCCTCACCGGCGGCACCGGTCTCTGCACCTTCGTCCTCGCCACCGAGCCAGTGAGACCCACAAAGCGCGGCGCTGCGGGGATGTCCACGTTCTACTTCTTCTCATCCGGCATCGCCTACGCTTTTCCAACATGGCGATCTCTTTACGTAGCCTCCTCGATTCCCTCCCTTCTCTTCTTAATCCTCGTACTTCCCGCTGTCAACTAATCTCCGAGATGGTACTATGGCCTGAGCTTAAACGTAGTGAATCTTGAGACCAATTCACACCTGAATGTTCTGATAAACGCAGTGGCTGTGTGGCCAGCATTTATGAGAACAGCATTGTTATTGGACAGGTTAGGGAGGAAGCCATTGACGATAGGGACGCTTTGGTTTAGAGGTTTCTTTTGCTTTGCGGCAAGTTTGGTTGGAAACGTTGGGTCGTGGAAGACGGTGAGAATGGTGTGGGGGCTACTGGGGAGTTTTGGGATGGCTGGGACTTATAATTTGTCGTTTATGTATACGGCGGAGCTGTTTCCCACCGTGGTTAGAAACGCGGCGCTTGGGTCGACCACACAGGCGTCGCAATTGGGGGGCGACATTGGCGCCGGTGGTGGTGGTTTTTGGAGGTAGCTTGCCGTTTGCGGTGTTTGCATTGTGCGGAATAGTGGGTGGGATATTGGCGTTTTATTTACCGGCGACGCTAAACCAACCATCGTATGGCACATTTAGTGGAATGGGGGGTGGGAAGGGTTCTGTAATTGCATGAACATTGTATGCTATTTCTTAGGGAAAAAGAAAATCCCATTCTCTTCCTATTGGTTGGGTGAACTGGTCAGAAAGCAAATCAGGTGTTGTCTATAAATACTGACAGATGGTGATTTTGCTAAGTAAAACTTTTTTAATGCTGAAGAAAATGCCTCATAGTGATATTAGTTACCCAAGTAGTAGAGTCAGAAATTTTATTTTGGAGTCAAAATGTACTAAAAGACAAAATTTTGTTCAAGTGTATAGTACAAATATTACAATATGGAAGAATTTTAGATCCCATACCTAAAATTTGTATCTACTTTTTTCATGGAGTTTATTTTTAAACTATGAATACATGATTTATTTTTTATTTTGACTCGAGATTCATATAAATTTTTTGTTCAAAGTTTAGAGGAATATCATGTTTAATAACAAGTATTTATAAAAGAAAATGTGGAGGTTTGGGAGCTGGGGCCTTCCCTTGTTCCCCTAGTTCCACCATTAAAGGTAAATACTATGAAAAATTGTAAAATAAACTTGATCATAGAAATAAATATAATATTCGTGGCATTTATATCTCAACGTGAACTGATTGGGAATAATAACCATCAGTGTTTAATAATATATAGTACCAGTAGTGAAGGCAAAAGACAAGCAAAAAGTGGAAATAACAAGTGCGCCGGCCCAAAATCAGAAAAGATGGCCTTAAACAATATAGAGCTACCCAAAAATGGAGCCCAATACAGGTGAAGCCCAAATATTAAAAGAAAGAGAAACTACCTAATGGCTTATGAGGGTAGGATATGTGACGTATAGTGCACTGTCATACGTGTAACATGTTATCGTACTTGCCGCCCTTTGCCACAAAATTACATACAATTGCATCATTATTAGCCCAAATTCTTGAAGTTAATGTGACACAAGACGACGGAAGTGAGCACTCCTTATGTTCCATTTGTTGTCTCGAAACATATATTTAAAAAAAAATTATTTATTTATAAATAAATGTTTTTTTATGTTATTTTTATATTTTGTGATTAATAAAATAATATATAATATCATAATAATAAAAAAATAATTTTTTAAAATAATAGATATTATTTTTTTACTATACTCTTCACATGTATTATTGAATAAATATTTTTCATTTTCTTAATATTTTATAATTATAAATATAAAAAATAAATTTATTCCTAATAAAATATTTTTCACCAAAATAACGAGGCTTAATAAACATATATAATATATTTGTAGTTGATTTGCTAGACATGATAAATATCTTCAAAGTGAAGTTAAATAACCATCTAAGACAAGTTAGGGACTTTAGAGGGAAAATAGAACAAGAGATTCTGTCACTCTTTGTAATTGATGATTCAGGGGGAAACGAGATTGATTTATGAAGTTATATAATAATATTTTTTTCCTTTTTTTTTCCTTCCTTATGGTACTTAGTTTGTTTTTGAAATAAAAAAATAAAGAGAAAAGAATGATCATCTTCCTTTTGTTTTTTCCCTATTCTATCCTGCATCAACAAATTATAAGAATAAATATAGCTCAATTTTCAAACAGCAGTATAAACTAAAAATAAAAAACAAATCTAATTCACCAGACATTACAATGCTTTATTGGTCATAACATTTTTTTATGTGAAAAATGGTGGAGCTAAAACCACAACTTGTTAAGATTAAGTGCATGTTTAACCCGCTATAGAGCTATATTTTAGTTTCTTAACTTAATCACACGATTTTTTTTTTCATATTTTAGAGATGTCTGAAATATAAATTTTTTGAAAAAAATTCTCTTTTAAGAAGCCACATTAAATAACGTATAATTTATTAAAATAAAATTTTTAATTATTTTTGTCTAATTTATTCTACTTCTTTTAGTTAATTGACCATTTATATACTAATTAATTATAAACTCATATTTTTAATGCTTATTTTTTCTAATATTATACTATCTTAATTACCTTTTTTTTCATGAAGTCAACGAGAATAAAAAAAAAACTCACATACCATTACACACTAAAAAAAATAATGTGATTTCCAACAAATTTTTTTGTTAAAAAATTGACCAATAATAAAAAAAACCATTGGTTACTAACGAAAAAAATTCATTAGAAATCCTTTGTACATTTGTTTCTGTCAAAAAATGGGTATAAATTTTTAAAAATTTTCTAACTGATTTCTGACCAAAATAAATGTACGATGGATTTCCAATAAAAAAATCCATAAAAAATTTGAAAAACTTTTAAATGTCGGGTGCACGTTCAAACACTCATTTCCACTTTCCCTCTATTTTTTGTCACATCGAAACTCTTTCTTATTTTCCTAACTTGATTATTATGCTTTAATGATATCTTTTACAAATCTAAATCAATTAAATTGTTCTAACTGTTTTAATTTACATTTTTTGTTTTTGTTTAAATATTACTTGTTTTATGGGTTAATTAGTTTATCTTATTTTACTTTCTGTAGTTTTGAACTTTACTTTTTGTATCAATTTATTTGTGACTTATATTAGTTGGACACTGAGATTAATATATATTTTTAATTATTAGTTAATTAATTATACATAATTTTCAATGTTGTAGGAGTTAATTTTTAATTATTAATTATATTTTCTTGTATGTTAAAATTAGAATTAACTAATTATAACTGGTGAATTATATTTAAGAATTGTATGCATTTTGAATTAGATTCTATAAGATTAAGTAGTTAGATAACATAGTGTTATGGGTAAAATTCGGTTGAGCAAGATGAGCTAACAGAAGTCCAGCGAACAAGCTCAACGGATTTAGAAGTTCAGCTCTCTAAAGCGTAAAGCCAAGACAATAGCCTCACCTCGCTAAGTGAGACGAGTTCCGAATCGCTGATATACCGAGCTGTGCCCAAAGCATGCACACCACGAGTGAGAGAATGAATCCACCTTGTATGACCATAGGTCGCATAGCGCGAGTCCAGGTTGCTGAGTGAGCGACCTCTAACCTAAAGTACCGCACAAGTCCAATCAGTTACCAGAGGCACACTTTCCCAATCGGCAAATTCGCCCCCAAAGGTAGACACCTGCCTGCACACCTCAGCCTGTAATGTCCAAGTTATCTGTATATATTTATTACATGATGTAAGAGATGTATAAATCGAAAAATTACCATTGTAACCTCAACTACTTCTATAAATAGGGAGAAACTCCATTGTAAAAAGGGTGGGGAGAGAAAGATTAGCAGAAACTCTACCAAATTGTAAAGAGCTCTCTATAAAAATATTGTTCACCCAGCAAATATTCTAGACAATACATTATCGTGGACATAGGAGTTGATTGGCTTTAGCTGAACCACATTAAAAGTCTTCTGTGTACATCTTCTTCTTCCTTCTTCTGGCTATTTACTGCTTTTCCTCATTTGCACAACCAGAATAGCAGCTTGAGGTAACAAGAACTATTCAGTTAAGTGGAGTTTGGGCTAGAACCAGAATCCACGGTCAACACATAATTAATAGTACTGTTGAAATTACTTTAGGAATTATATATATTTTTAGTTTAAACATATTTTTATTTTAGAAATTATATATTTTTTAATTTTGTTAATTTTTGAAATTAGTAAATGTATTGTAAATATTAATTATTGATTTCCTAAATAGATTTAGTTATTCTTTATTTTTATTAAGTAAGAGAAAAAATAATAATAGAATTATCTATTGAATACAGAAATTCTATAAATAGTTTCTTATATATATTTTCATAAATATGTAATGATTTTTTTCTATTTTAATTAAATTTGATAAATAGAATATGAAAATTTTGGAACACCATAAGTGGATGTATAATAGACTTCTTCCGGGACATAGTAGATATAACATAGATTTGCTTAATAGGGTGGAAGAATTTATTTTTGCAAAAACTTAGCCAATTTATATATGTGATGGTCAAATAAGGTATCCATGCTCCAAACATAAATGTAGAAATTTTTTTACCTCCTAATAAAGTTAAGGTTGATTTCTATGAATATAGATTTAAATATGATTATTGTTGATAGATTGGTCATAGTGAAGAAAGAACTACAAAAATGAGAGAATCTTCTAGTAGTGTGGCATGAAATTTGCATAATGCAAGTAATATGTATGAGAATATAGTGTTGGATGCTAGTTGACTAGATATTGCAACTTACTTTGAACACAATGTAAAAGAGCCTCCAAATAAACATGCCCAAAAATTTTATGAAATGTTACAACATTGGCCATTATGGATAGGTTATACTAATCATTCAGAGTTGTCATTAGCAGTAAGAATGTTAAGCATAAAATCTGACTTTAACTTATCAAAGAATTCATTTGACCAGATTATAGAACTTATAATGGAGACACACTTGTCTGATAACGTTATTCCTCCTAATTTTTTTGAAACAAGGAAGTTAGTGAAGAATTTAAGATTGGGGCATTAGAAAATAGACTATTGTATGAAAGGGTGTATGTTGTTCTATAAGGAGGCTAAATTTGACAGAGAATGTAGAATTTGTAGTTCACCTCGGTATAAGAAATAGAGGACAGGCTGAAATAGCAAAGAAGTTTCGTTTAAGAAAATGTATTATCTACCCTTAATTCTCAAGTTACAAAGGTTGTATTCTTCAATGAAGTTGTCTCCTCATATGAGATGGCATCATAAGAATCGAAGGGAGACAAACATTTTGTGTCATCCTTCGGATCAAAAAGCTTGAGAATAATTTGACTAAAAGTACCCAAAGTTTGTAGTCAATCCTCGAAATGTAAAACTTGGGTTGCATTTTGATGGATTCACTCCATTCAGTCATAACATTGCACTATACTCATGTTGGCCTGTAATAGTCACTTCTTACAATTCACCACTGGATATGTGTATGACAACTCTATATATGTTCCTAACCTTGATCGTTCTAGGTCCAGAAAATCCAAAGAGTAAAATTGATGTGTTTTATGTAGCCATTAATAGATGAGTTACTTATTTTGTTGAGTGATAATGTTCCAAGGTCTAACATTTCAATGAAGTAAAGCTTTCAGATAAAGACTGTATTGATGTAGACTATCAATAACTTTCCATCATATAGGATGTTATTTGGCTGGCAAACAGTTGGAAAATTAGTTTGATCGATATGTATAGAATCCACAAAAGCATTCACATTAGAGCTTGGGAGGAAATAATCATGGTTTGATTATCACAAATAGTTTCTACTACACGATCATCCTTACAGGAGAAACAAGAACAACTTCATCAAAAATAAAGTGAAGAGATCCGAACTAACTCCAAGATTAATTGGTGAACAAGTTTTTATCAGGTTTGTTTCACTCCAAAAGTCATGAAAACTTGGCCAGCCTGGATGCCAAGATATAGGGTGAATCACAATTGGACTAAAAAAAGCATATTGTAGTACTTGCCATACTAATAATCCAACTTACTTCGACATAATCTTGATGTCATGCATATAGAGAAGAACATCTATAATAATGTGCTTTATACAATAATGGATATTAAAGGGAAAACCAAGGACAATATTAACGCAAGGTTACATTTACTAGAATACTACATAAAAAGGGGGTTAGAGCTTAAAGAGGTTACAAAAGGAAAAATATATAAACTTAAAGCTTTCCACACCTTGAGCTTAGATGAGAGAAGGGTAGTTTATGAGTAGGTCAAGGAGTTGAGGGTGCCTGATGATTATGCCTCTAAATTAGATAGGTGTGTTAATATAAATGATGGTAAGATGCTTCGTATAAAAAGCTATGACTATTTGTAATATCCCCAATATTCTAAAGAATCAATTTTTGGTAATGAAATAAGGAAAATAAAAATTTCAGAGAATTCAAAATTACAAATCTGAAGTTATGAGAGAGCCAGATATAGTAGAAATAGACTATATAAAATTTTGAAGGAGTTGTAGCTATTCAAAGAACCAAAATTCATATTTTTGAAAATTAATTTCTGTAACACTTTGAAAATATTGAAACTAGGGTTATGGATATCAGATGAGTGCAAAATTAAAGTTGTTATGAAAGTATATAATTTAACTAATTTATATTAAAATATTGTGATCATTGGGGATTGGCAAGTTTGTTAAATTTAAGTTTAAAATAGAAGAAATAGGAAATTTTCTAAAAAGGGAAAATGGTTAACTTTTAGTTACTGAGAAGTTAACCAATTTTTCCCATTTTACCCTCTTAGTAGCCAGCTTCCTTTTTCTTTTTTTTCTTAGACTTTAGCCTAATGAAGTCATGCAAACTCCCTCATTTTCTTCCTTAAGCTTTCAACTTCTCTCTCTAGTTTCACTCTCTCTATAAGTAAGCTCATCAACTCTTCCTATTATTTTCTCAAATTTTTACTGCTGAATCTTCTTTTTGTCCTCTTCAATTTGGATAACAAAATCATGCTAATTCATTGGGTGAACTTTAGAAATGAATTTTTGAAAATTTCTGCTACCACTCATGTCACTATTCAACCCATGAATCAACTTAGTTTTTCTGGCATTTTATAGCTTAAATCTATTAGATATAGCTGGTTTTTGTTAAATTAAATCATAATCTAAATATATAAGATTATTTGAAGAAAGAAATCTTTGGAAAAGTTTGGGAGCTAATAGACTCTTCATTGTGTTCTTAAAGAGCATAGATAGATTTGGTGTGTTTAGTTGCACTTTTGCAATTCCAATTAGCAAGGTGAATATTTCCTATCATTTTTGTGAAGTAATATATGGTTCTTAATTGTGATTGACAAAATTAATGAAGATAGTTGATGAAAGTAGGTTATGTGATTGTGAGGCATGATTTATGATTAAAAGGTTTGATCAATGAACTAATTAGTTGATGAATGAAATGAATGGGTTTTATGTATGTTTGAGCTAATGAAACATGTTGAAATAAGGTCTTATGGTGAGAATTTTCCTTGTAAATAGCTTCCCTTACTTTTCTACTGTTTGCATGCAAAATTTGCTCATACGAGTTGAATGGCACCATTTTGAACTGAACCTATGATCATGCTCGCAGAAACCCAATAGTTTTTCTTGATCAATTCAAATCGAATTTGGAACTAAAATTTGATAATTTGAATCAACCTTCCTTGCCTTATTTTCAATTCTAATTGCATTTGAAATTAGACTTCCTAAAAGTTTTCAAAATTTGGCAAGCAAACTTATATTTTTAACTATATTCCCTCAAGTCGAATCGAATTTTTCACAAATAAGTTTTCCAATTTGAATCGCAATCATGCTCATCTTCTTAAGTGATTCTAATTATGATTTTGATCGCACTTTTAGTAAATTTTATATTATTTAATTAATGTCTACTTCTCCTAATTTTATTCTAAATTCCTTAAATTACTCTTATAATGAATCCAAATAATTCAAACA